>OZ025250.1:24654851-24761894 GCA_964019135.1 Arenicola marina | reverse complement strand
CTGGGCAATTGAATGTATGCAGGCGTTACCAACATACGCCCATACGAGTCGCAGCCAAGAGGCAGTCTGCCTTGGGACCAGTGTTAATGGCCGTCACGCTTGCTTGCGTCTCGGGCTGCGGCCCGGCCCGCCTCTCTATGGGCGTTTTCGATTATGCGCGCGGAGCACTCCGGCCACAAGGAATTGTAAATCAAACGACGCGAGTCGCGCTCCGAGCGGTGTGTCACATGACCTATTTCACCGCGTCACGTACTCCCGGCCGAGGGCAGGGGCACAAGGATATCCAAGATGGCGGGAGCTTGCTCAGAAAAGTGGTAACTTTATTTAAAGTGCCGGGTGAGGAGGGGGGGGGCAGTCACAGCCTGCGACCCAGCCGGCGTCTCGATGAGATGCGCTGAAGGGACGGCAACGGGCAGGCCACCTTAGGGGAATAGAAGGGAGGAAGGGAATTAGGTGGTAGAAAGCCATCTGGGCGCGCAAGTGTGTGAAGTTACAACATACATGATGAGCCCCGGTTTTCTGGCCCTCCATGCATGGTTCGCAGTTTCGAACGGATTTCGTATGTTTAACTTGTTCGATGTCGATAACCGACAGAAATACGTTTCTGCCATATTCAATCATGCGAGAGCGAGATCGCGTGGGTGAGATCGCGAAAACAAGAACGCATGGGCGAGGATGAGGCGCATTCGCGCATCTTTTGGCGCCAGGCGAGATAATTTAATGTCACAATATATGGCGCACTATTAAAATACATGTACATGTACCCTTTACCGTTTTATTTCCAAAGGCGGGACACGATAAAGCACACTAAGACCCACACAAAAGACTAAATAACTTCAGAATGATCGATTCCAGGAGTTTTTTTGGACGAAGAGAGCACGATGGCGTCAAAACTCGTTTGGGACAACCCAGAACGCATTCACGTGACTGAGTTCTCCCCGACCGTGGCGCTGGGTGTCTCTCAACATAGCTTACACAATGTAGGAGCCGGAGCCGGAGCCGGAGCCGGAGCCGGAGCCGGAGCCGGAGCCGGAGCCGGAGCCGGAGCCGGCGCCGGTGTAAATCCTCACGCTGCACGTTATGACGCTGGGGCGTCGCGGAAATTACCGATTGACATTGATTTCATTGTAAGAATGATCAGCAGGGCAGGATATAAGGAGCTGGGTGGGGGGGGGGGGTGGGTAATGGGGGGTTGTAAAAGTCGGGCCTTCCTACGAAACACATCGCAAAGTGACATTTTTGCAGTTGCAATTCAGTGGCGGACCCAAGGGAAAGAAAGGGGCGGGGGGGGGGGGGGCGAGCGGGGGGGGGGGGGGGGCGGGCGGGGGTAAACCCACCCACCCAAACAAGGCAATATTAGGGACAGATAAAGTCGATTTTTGTTTTCAATTGTCCTCAATGAGGAAGAACGCCGGTTTTCCTCGCAAAATCAAGGCCTTCTGATGCGTTACTCGTAGCCGAATCGCCGCTTCATACGTCAAGTTATCTCACGTTAGTAAATCTATCTGACAAGGGCAGATATATTGTGCAATAATGTCAGCAATAATGGAGTAGACTTAGAGGATGTTAGATTTACTGAACACCATGTGCTTTTTGTCAGTCCATTCTATGATGAGTTACGTGCGGAATTTATCCGATTTTAACTGTGACGCGGACATATTGCCATTCCCCTGCTCTTTGAGTTCAGCGAGCGTTGTTCGAGCGGTCACTCCGTTCCCCGCCTCTAATGCTCATGATACATCTGGCAAAGTTTCGGTAACTTTGTGACCGAAACTTTATTTCCGAAACTTTTCACTGGTGTATCCTGAAATGTTTCGGTAACTTTGTGACCGAAACATTGTTTCCGAAGTTTCAACATGTTTGAATTTGGGACACAACTTTGTGTCCGAAACTTGTTTCGGTCACAAAGTTACCGAAACTGTTTAGATGTATCATGGCATTTAGCCAGTTTCCCGCTCGCCGGCTTTCCCAGAGGGAAGCGCTGAGTCCCGCGCTCTTTCGGGATTGGCTGAGTAGTGTACGGCTCTGCAGAGTGCGCGAGCGGCGTAGGGTTGCAAAGGAAAAATAAAGATCATAGAAACCGCTGCCCGGTGTAGTGTGGATATGCCAGAAGACCGCGCTACATAGGCACACAGCCACGTCACAACCGAACCAATAAAAACTGACCTAGCAGACTCCGGGCTATTATGGAAACATGACATACGAAAGATGTACACAATTTAGCAACATTTATTGAGTACAAAGACGTTGTAACGGTCAATTGTTAGTAGGGTATCACTACAGTACATTCTGCCATGTAAACCGACTCACACGTGTAATTAATATTCCGCTTATGTACCAATAGGCCAGTGGCCTAGCAGTATTCAATCAAATGAATTATCTTCTAGACTGCATATAAGGGGCAAATTATTCCAAAATGCTATTTGTCTTTAACAGAATTATCACCCGTTCTTGCATAATATTTACACCTTTCTTCTCTGTCTCATTTATAGGGTCTTTTCCTTTCTATATCTACGTCAGCCGAGTATATCAGCCTTGTTGCAAAACCTTTCTGTGTTACTCACATTTGATATATCCCTCAAATAGAGTTCTGGTTTTGATAAAGATTGATTTGAGCTAACGTATCCCATTTACTGCACATGTTTAACTCACCTAGCCACTCTTGTTGAGACAGATCATCAGATCTCTGCCTAATGTCGTCAACGGTTTCCACTCCTGTGTTATCCATCTAATACAAACACCAAATATGTAAAGTGTACTATCACCAGTAACCCAAGTAATTTTCTTACTTCTATCTAGGTTGTACAACATCTTACTGCAGACTTTCGGTAATCTGAAGTCATACCTCCCTAACAGTTTGCACCAATATCTAAAGTTACTCAGCTCGCAATGTTTTTCTTGGGAAACTTAAAACATACGTTGGCTGTTGTGTCGAGGTCATTTGAGAGAGCGTGGTCTTCGTGTGTGTAAATTAGCGCATTACGGCGCTATTTTCATTTTTTAACAGGTGATGATTCATTTATTTCTCATGGAGTTAACATATACACAGTCAGACGATGTGCCCAAAATGGTTTTCAAAAATCATTCATAAATCATAATCAGTACAATATTGCTGTATGAGCAGTATTACTAACTAGCAAACTGCCTAATAGTAAGCTGTGTTTTATTACAAGTGATCAGCTACATCGACTGCAGAATCTGGTTTAGGCGTTTTTAATGGTATATTACTACAACTGTCACTGCCGTATACATGTTGAAACAAGAATTACCCTTCACCAAAACCCCTCCGATAGGTGTCACTATCAAAACCCTTAACCTGGCTTACAATCTGCCTGTAGAGACAGCGTTTTCTGCCCCCTGGTGCAGTTTAACGCTGCGACGGGAAAAAAACCTGGACGTTGAGGTCGTATCTTATTGCAAATAAGATCCGACCTCAACGTCCAGGTACCATTTCTTCGTAGCTTTAACAACACCTCCTTTTCTGAAAGCTTTAATTTCGTCTTAGCGAGATTAACTTACTACAACAGTTCGATAAACCATCAATAAATAGGTAGATCATATCGCCGAAATTCGGGACTTCCCAAAATCCGTCATCTTCGAAAAGGGCTGGCAGGCGCAAATAATCCTGGGAAATAATCGTTACATGTTACATGTTGATCGGGTTTCCACTTAAACACTTTTCTGCACGTGAAGCCATGTATGGAGTGGATCCTGTGCAGACGCTTAGGAATTCTTTTGCGTGTCAGACAGGTAGGCTGTGGCGAGCGCTTGTCACATCCGACTTCACAGACTTTGCACATAAATGGTATCGGTGTGATTCCTCGCGTGCGTCATTAGCACTGTCTGAGGCGGGACACACCTTGCACACATGTGGTTTCTCTTAAGTGTGGGTCCTCACATGACTCGTCAGCGCGCGCTTTCGTGCGAAAGACGCAGAACAATCTTTGCACACATATGGTTTCTCTCCGGTGTGAGTCCTCACATGAGTCCTCAGCACGCCCCTTCGTGCGAAAGACGCGGAACACACTTTGCATACATATGGTTTCTCTCCCGTGTGGGTCCTCATATGAGTCGTCAGCGTAGTGTTGTGTGAGAAAGACGCAGAACATACTTTGCACGCAAATGGCTTCTCGCCCGTATGGGTCCTCACGTGAGTTGTGAGGTTGCACTTGTTTGCAAAAGACGCCGAACACACATTGCAAACATATGGTTTCTCCCCCGTGTGAATCCGCATGTGAGTGTTTAGGTCGCACATCTGTGCAAAATATGCAACGCACACTCTGCATACAAAAGGTTTCTCTCCCATGTGCATCCTGATGTGACCCTTTAGGTGGCTTTTCTGTGCGAAAGACGCAGCGCAGACTTTGCACACAAAAGGTTTCTCGCCCGTGTGAATCCTGGTGTGATCCTTTAGGTGGCCTTTCTGTGCGAAAGACGCAGCGCAGACTTTGCACACAAATGGTTTCTCTCCGGTGTGGGTACGAACGTGATTCGCTAGCGCTGTCTTCCCCCCGAAAGAGGCCGAACACACTTTACACACAAACGGTTTCTCTCCCGTGTGAGTTCTCATGTGAATCATTAGCGCGCTCTTATGCGCAAAAGGTGTAACACACACTCCGCACACAAAATGTTTCTCTCCCGTGTGAATCCTGATGTGACCCTTTAGGTGGCCTTTCTGTGCGAAAGACGCAGCGCAGACTTTGCACACAAATGGTTTCTCTCCGGTGTGGGTCCGAACGTGATTCGCTAGCGCTGTATTCCCCGCGAAAGGGGCCGAACACTCTTTGCACACAAACGGTTTCTCTCCCGTGTGAGTCCTCATGTGAATCATTAGCACGCTCGCATGTGCAAAAGATGCAGCACACAATTTGCACACAAATGGTTTATCTCCTGTGTGAGTCCTCATGTGATTCTTTAGGCGGTACTTCAGTGCGAATGACGTGGCACACACTTTGCAGACAAATGGTTTCTCTGCCATGTGGTTCATCATGTGAGTCTTTAGGCCGTCCTTGGCACATAAATTCTCTCCGGTGTGGGTCCTCACCTGCGTTATTCTTTCCATGTTGTTCAGATTTGAACTTGAACAAGCTTCCACACGTGAAGCCATGCATGAAGCGGATCCTGTGCAGCTACACCAATCAGACGATTATGAATTCGTGTGTGTGTCAGACTGGCATCTGTGACGAGCGATTGTCGCATCCGACTTCATAGTCTGCAAAAAGTAAAACACACATAGACAACTAAATCAATGAAACGTATCCAGTCACCCGAATTGTGTTAACTTACACACAGACATTCGCTCTCTATCTAAATAGAACGAGACTTCAGTGACAAAAATATATGTCTTTATTTGGCGCTTTTTCTTAGGTCTTTTCTTAGATAGGTCTTTCTGAAAATGCTGAAAACACACGGCGACTTTCTACGTTGAGTATTAAGGACATTGGGTTTTTTATATAGATTCCCCAGCATGGTTATTGTAGGCGAAGGTAAGGTGGGAACATGTTTCACTAGTTTTCAGCAGAAACACGCCCCCTGCCATTTGATACAACGATTATAGTTCTAGTTCGGTCTGTTTTTTGAAGATTTTTTGGTGTACGTAGTTGAGACGATCAATTGAAAGAATCATGACGAGTTGGATGCCAATTGCACACGCCGTTTTTTTTTGCGTCCTGAGATTGTATTTTCCCTATTATAATAAATAGGAATGTTTATCATGGGAATCCCCATTGAAAATGCTTGGCCCTCTAGTGGAAAAAGTAAAATAGAAAATATTTATTTTGAACGAACAAAAAACTAAGAGCAGTCGGCCAACCAGGGGAATGTATGCAAAACAAATTGCAATAGCAAAATCAAACCTTTTTCATGTCATATATTATGTATCTAGGAGTTTTATTTCTAAAATCTGCGGAAATATATTTCGAGGAAGAATTTTAACGATGTGGGTTAGTTTATTCTCTTAACCCAACAAGAAATGCAACGCATTTTTGTAGTTCCAGTGTTCGTAACAGTGTTAAGTAATCTACGCATTAAAACAGACATAAATTAAATATATTGTATAGTGAATTTTGTATAACATTTTAAAGTAGACCCCTTTCCTTGTTTTCTGCTTGTCGGTCGACGGCATATATGCATGGCGAGCCGGATAGTTCTCAGGTTTGACAGAACTTTCCATGCCAAAAAATTGTCCTGGTACATGGTTCCATACAGTTGTGGATCCAAAGGGGCGGGGGTGGGGGGGTGGAGGTTCATCCAGATCCCATGATGAATGAAATAGGTATGCGGAAGATACATGGGTTATGGGGGGTGTAAAAAACATCACCAATGGTGGATTATTTAATCTTCATCAAATGTGAAGTTTCCATCAGCCTGTACGCTTGAGCACCAGTACATTTGATACTATAAATATATCCGGTAGGGGGTTCGTAGGCGGACACGCTCGGAAAGGGTTGGCGCACGAAACTATTAGGGCGGTATCCAAAGAAAGATGGTTGGTACCCCAAGTAGGCGAGGGGAGACATCCGAAGTTGGGGTGGTATCCCAAGTTTGGAGAGGGGAGACACCCGAAGTTGGGGTGGTATCTCAAGTTTGGGGAGGGGAGACACCCCAAATTGGTGTGGTACTGTAACTACCGTAAATCAGGGAAGGGGAGTATGATGCATCAAAAAATGATCCATTTTCAACGTGTGCTCCCCGCACGGAAGCCACGTACGCCATAAACTTTATTGGTGACAACAATGGTACATGTGAAACCATGTCATGCTTCCGCTATTAGGTATCTGATAACTGTCTCAGACCTAGGCTCCCACCTTCTTCCCCACTTTGTAACTATTTTCCGGGTGTACCAAGACAAAATGTAAATGACGGTAAACGGCCAGTGAATACCGCTGCAGTTTATGACTCAGAATAGCCAAGTCATGAATAGATCCCGTTATCTGCATATCAAGGGAATATAGAAATAATGTAATCATATATACGTTTGTTTGGTAAATTTTGATGTACCCAACAACATTTGAGCAGTGATGGCAACGTATGTATGCAGCGTACGTATGTTACATTTATGACTTCCGGAAACAGAGAGGTATCACTGTTTCATAACATTGAACAGTTGGCGCCACGCCGAAGCAACTTCAGCTTATATTATGTTCCCGTGTTTACCCTATGTTAAAGCACGTGCTCCAGTTATGACGCACACATAGTAAGGTGCGATACTATTTAGTGTGATCTCCAGATTCCACGCCTCATTTCATGTGAAGAGGGGGAGAGTTACGTTACTTGTTTATGGGCCACCTCCTTATTTGTTTATTTTCAGTTTTAGTTCAAAGTTAACTTAATTTGAACTAAAAACGCAACATAGCACCAACCCATCCAAACATATAGATGTATGGATCACCGATTGGCTATTGGAACGGGTAGGCTACTAAATATGCTCAGTGGTCTAAGATGTAGCAGTAAAGTACATTGTTCATCGAAGATGAATTCCATATTATGTGTGTGTGTTTAAGGCGATATTGGAATACAAATTTTACCCCAGGCGCGTAATTATTGTCTCAGAAGATATATTACAATTGAAATAAAAAAACATGATGGTACACAATAATAATAGGTTGATCAAACTGAGCAGAAGCGGTACTTATATTGCTCATGCAGAAAGAAAAAAAGACAAGAACAAAACAAACAAAACATCCCCCCCCCCCCCCAAAAAATTGTTTTATGAATAACGGTAACTCGGTCATATGGGTAAAATAACACTCATTAAATAGGACTGGTTTATTAATGCATTTGTACATAGCTTTAAGTCGTAACGATCGCATCGGGTAGCAAACATGTTCTACAACGCGTAGGATTCACAATCGTGCTAAGCCCTATGGGCATGATAACACACTGAATAAATGTGTACAATGCGTACAAACTGTGAGCAGCCGCTTACCCTCAATGAGCCAGGCCACGTTCTGATCTGTATTTGCAGTACGGGTAGACGCTAACCTAAAAAAAAAGCTGGATCCCGCCTGGGACTAGCCTACTCGGTGTATGGACAAGAATGCCGTACTACCACCACCGGCTGAGTGGATTAAGGTGTGTTGGGTGACGGGCCATATGGGTGGTGGGGGCGGGGGGGGGGGGGGTGTGCGAGAAGCTCGGGGTCGGGTCGATTAGCGGGTCGTGTGCAGTGACGCATGAAGCATGAAGTTGGGACGGCGGTGTCAAGGCCGCTGGGGGCGAGGTGGAATATGGATGAGTTAGAATGCGTTGATAACAGTTTACAGCCGTGCTTATAAGCTATGTATGTTACAGAAATATACGTATATATATTTGACCAAAGCCCGTTGATGTGTCAACGCGAAATATTATAGACATTTACGTGTCTAGCTATGCAGATATAAATATATACCGAAAGATCTGAACAGACTGTAGCATGGCCGACGCCATATGTAACAACGTAGAGATTGAGCATTTAACCAAAAACAGTAAGCGGTGTGGAGCGAACCGTGAAGTAGTTAGGTTCCAAACATCGAACATAACACTGTCCGGAGGGTTGCCTGCAAAACTAGCGGATGGGAATAGGGAGTGTCTGGTCCTGAAAAACGGACTCTGGCCATCAGAGGTAATCGAGCGACGCGAGCGTCGAGGCGAAGAAAGTGGGTCACGGCCACGAAGCAAAGGGTGTCTGAGTGCCTATATATGCAAAAACAACCGAACAAACACGCGTTCAAGATGTCAAATATCAATCTACGTACGTGCGTACTTGCAGAAGTTGGTATTTTTCGAAGAGGGTCTGACTCCTCAGGTACGGGTAAAAGCTGGTAATATTTGCTGATAACAAAGTTTTGCTTCCGAACGGTCTTGCTCGGGAAATGGCGTCGCGCGAGTGCGTCCAATCCTACCCAATCAGGAGCCAGCGAGACTGTTGTTATCGGAGTGCGCTTGTACCCGCGCGAGCTCGCCAGTGCTGTCCGGGATAATTAATTATAACTAGCTCAGTTGCCGTTACTCTTCAAGAAACAGAATTATTGCAAATAATTCTCCAAATATACAAAAATTAAACAATTTTTTTTATAATAATGCCGTACACAAAACAACTGTTTAATCACTCAGATATTGTTAGGCTACGAAACGCATGCAAGTTATAAGTACGATCACAAATCCTATTTCTCAATTATCAATAATGTTTTTTAACAACATACTTTTTACCGTTCTCTTGAAAAGATAGATTATAAAAAGATTAGCCTCATAAACCACTTATTAAATACACGCGTTTCCATATTTCTAACTGACATTTTCATACAATTCTTTCTATATTTGGGCGTTCGTAAGTTTTTGGACGATCTTGTTACATACTTATGAACATCTTGGTTTCGGACAAACATTTTCTTTTTAATTTCTGGATGAATCTCATGCTATTGCTTGTACATAAAATTAACATCTTATATTCTTAAAGGGAGGCAAAGGGTAGAAGGTTATTGGAGACAAAAAGTGGTTTAGTATGCGCAAGTTTAGGAGCACCATATAAGATTCTGATAGCTCTTTGCTCTTTGCAGAGTATTCAGTGGCTTAAAATAGAATTCAAATGCAGCTCCCCGTAATTCGATAACATACCAATAGCATGGAAATATAAAACTATAGTATAACATACGTAAAGTTTCAGTTTTAAACGCCTTTCTGGCCTTTGTAAGGATTCCAAACCCCCTAGCTATGTTGCCATTTATGTAGTGTACATGGTCTTTCCAAAGTAAACCAGAGTCAAGTTGAGCCCCAAGGAATTGCATAGTATTTACTTATTTAGTATTTAGTAATAATTTCTCCTGCCATCACGATTTCGCTCTGCATGGTAATTTTTCACGAAGAGATTTAAATATCATGAATTGCGTCATCCGAAGGTTGAGAGTGAGTTTGTTTAATTGCAGCCAGTTTCTAATTTTTTCCAGTTCAAAATTCAGGGTAGAAGTCACATCGGCAATATCTCTACCCTATATAAAGAAGTTAGAGCCACCAGCAAATAAAATACTGAATAGTTTCGCACTGACCTGCGCAATATCATTAATATAAGTTAAAAATAACAGGGGACCAAGAGTAGATCCTTGAGGCACCAAACCGTTGATTTTTTACCTTGATGAATTGGTGTGGTTGTATTCCACATACTGGTACCTTGAATCTAGATAACTGTTAAGCCAATTAAGAGCTACTCCACGAATCCCATAGCGTTCGAGTTTCAATAAAAAAAATCGTGATTAACAGTGTCAAATGTGAACTCTCCCTTATCTATTGCTGAGGCTATTCGATCTGTTAAAAGCACTAGCGCCAATGTGATGGAGTGGTTAGCTCGAAAGCCAAATTGACTCTCATAAAGCAAATTATACTTGTTAATGTAACTTATCAGTCGTTTGTACATTAACGTTTGAAAGATATTTGAAAAGGTAGGAAGAATATTAGAAACGGGACAGGTAGTTGCTAAAAAGTTTATCGTTACCTCCTTTAAGGATGGGAATTAATATTTGATGGATGGTGTTCTTGTTGACACTTGTGATATTCATATGCATAATTGAGAAATTTTCATTATCCAGTCCTTGGTCCTGATATGTCTTATTGAACCCGTCTTCTAAGTAATAATTACAATTACGTAAAGCAGGTGCATCTTCAAGATAAAAGTTGGCAGAAGGGTCTACACTATACAATGGTAAATGAACATCTTCATTCAACTCAAAAGGGTGGAAAATATATTTCTCCGTTGACTGAAATACATTTCTACATAATTAGTGCCTAAACATACATGACAAGTAATGTGCTAAGCACAGGTCCAACCACCTGGTGCCTGAACAAGATGTTCTAGCCCAGCGACACGCACCAGCAAACAGGTAAACAAGTTACTGTCTCATATCGTCATTGCCGCCGTCAATAGACACGGCGATGGAGGCACAGTATGAACAATAGGACGTGCCGTGTGGGCTGACATTTTCCCCAATATGACGTTTTCGACTCTAACAGACCTGATCTACCTCACGGCTTCGCCCCACACTGTAAACATGGAAAGTCCGGCCTGACTTTGGTATATCGCGACCAGTACACTGGCGAATACATGTCACTGGACGACACGACAAGTGTGATCATGCAGGTGTGTAGCCGTCTTTTCATTAAAATAGTAAATACCTACCATTGAAAGCAGTGAACAGAAAGGGATTCCAGTACCCGAAAGTTTATGTTGTGACCGTATTTGTACTGCTGAAGATCACAATTGACCAACTGCAATATCCATGGCGCACACAATCCCGTTATTAACTCCATGCGCCAGTTCGGTTCGTCTCACAGGCCGCCACGTTCGCTGATCAACACTGACTAAAATGGCTGGGCATATGACTGAATGCCGGTGCTACCAACATACTGCTGCTATACGAGTGGGACCCGAGAGGCTGTCTGCCTTGGGACCAGTGTTAGCGGGCGTCACGCTTGCTTGCGTCACGCTGGCCGCAGCGGCCCGGCCAGCGTCTCGATGAGGTGTGCGGAGCGGAGGGTAAGGAATGTCCACTGTTGGGGAAGTGGGTAGTGTAGATAGATAGTCATCACCTGTTTGACGTTAAAATATACATGGTTAGACCCGGTTTTCTGGTTCTCCCTGCAGGGGACGCTCATTACATCATGATCACATCACCTTATACGTAATGTCCGGTCTAACGGTTAGCCTCGCAGCTGCTCGGCCACGAACGGAGTTCGAATATTGATTTGCTAAATGCCGATTAGAAGCAATTTTGAATCAGATTATGCCTGTATGTGAAGGGTTAAGAGCCATCGTAATTAATCGTAATTAATCGTAATTAATCAGGTCGCCGTGCGAATCCCTTAGATGGGAGTCCGCGACAGTTGTATGAAGTGGGTAAAACGTATGTCACTATATAATGATTACCTGTTTTATTTGTGTTCGTTCCGACCGACCGACCCGATTTTTTGGATGAACGGGGGCATGAGAGACATACAGTTTAATAACAACGCCATCACCAAGCAAGTAGTTACACCTGAGCATATTTGTTTTAGCTGTTTCATAAATTATAACTGGTGTCATGCAAGTAAAACACCTATTTGTGCCGTATGATTCACCCGCGGGCCATGGGACGGATACTACAGACAATAGATCCCGATATTTCCTAAACCGAACACTTCCCAAAATCAATCGATGAGAGACAGTTACGTCGTCCATCAGCTTAAATATATTTTACTGTGCCTATGAAGGATGTTGCTGAGACAGAACACATACAAGCAGAGAGAACCTGTTGCACCTTTATGTAATAACCCCAAAATTGGGTCACAGCTCCTTTGTCAAGGTCAAATAAATGCATACAATTTGAGTAAGAAATTAGCCGGCTTATGACAGAGCGCACGTACCACTGACAGCCTCGTTCTCGTTCTCATTCTCAGAATTACCACAGTGATTACCATACATATTGCATGGGGACGCCATGGCAATGGGTGCGTAATGGCTATATATCACAAACGGCATGAACTGTCCAGCTACATTGGGGAATGGCAGGAGTCGAACGCTTTTTTCTGTATCAGGGCCGAGTTCGATATCGCGGTTGACCGCGCGTACAATTTTGGCCCACATGGACTCGGTATGGAACGACATTGGTCACAGCAAACTATTTCCATTTGGAAATAGTCCATTCTAAGCGAGAGGCCAAATCCTGACCTAGGTATTTGCAACAAATTTATTTACCGTTCAGGCACCATTTTTTCTTAGCTTTAACAGCCCCTCCATTTCTGAAAATCAGGACTTTTGTCTTCGCAAGATAATAGTTTGATAAACCCCTAATAACGTTTTTCTATTATAAATAAGTATGCAGTTCATACCTTCGCATAAGGGACGCAAACATCCGCCATCTTGGAAAAAGCATTGCAAGCATAAACGGATATAAATGCGATTAAAGGCATTTGATGTACACAATTAGGGAGCTTGACGACATTACATCCAGAAGACACATAACTTTCCCTTAACCGATAGATCCAACCATCTGTACTAAAAATGATTATTTCCTGTATGCAACCTCGAGTGATGTTTTAAATGAATTTTACATTCACAAGAAGCCAAATTTACCTGTACTGTCTTCACGACACGTATGGTAGCCATTCAGACCTTTCTGTGTGTGTGTGTGTGTGTGTGTGCGTTCTCAGACCATCACTGTACTTGTATCGCGTTGTCGACACAGTTCGAAAACAAATCGTTTCTCTCCCGTTATCGTGCGTAGCTACCTGGAGTCGTTAGGTCTGTTTGCACACAAACACTTATAATCCCGTATGGGTCCTCGCGTGAGTCCTTAGCGTGCTCTTATATGCAAAAGATGCATTACACACTTTGCACACATAGGGTTTCTCTCCCGTGTGGGTCCTCACATGAATCGCCAGAGAGCTCTTTTGGGCGAAAGACGCAGAACACACTTTGCAAGCAAAAGGTTTCTCTCCCGTGTGAGTCCTAATGTGATTCTTTAGGTTGGTATTATTTGTGAAAAAGGCCGAACACACTTTGCATCCATATGGTTTCTCTCCCGTGTGAGTCCTAATGTGATTCTTTAGGTTGGTATAATGTGCGAAAGATGCCGAACACACTTTGCACCTATATGGTTTTTCTCCCGTGTGAGTCCTCATGTGACTCTTTAGTTGGTACATTTGTGCGAAATATGCAGCACACACTTTGCACACAAATGGTTTCTCTCCCGTATGGGTCCTCGCGTGACACGTTAGCGTGCTCTTATGTGCAAAAGACACAGAACACACTTTGCACATAAATGGTTTCTCTCCCGTGTGGATCCTCAAATGAATCGACAGCGCGCTCTTTTGGGCGAAAGACGCAGAACACACTTTGCAGGCAAATGGTTTCTCTCCCGTGTGAGTCCTCATGTGATTCTTTAGATCGGTATTATTTGTGAAAGAGGCCGAACACACTTTGCAAGCAAATGGTTTCTCTCCCGTGTGAGTCGTCATGTGATTCTTAAGGTTGATATTATTTGTGAAAGAGGCCGAACACACTTTGCACTCATATGGTTTCTCTCCCGTGTGAGTCCTAATGTGGTTCTTCAGGTTGGTATTATGTGCGAAAGATGCCGCACACAATGTGCACTCATATGGTTTTTCTCCCGTGTGAGTCCTCATGTGACTCTTTAGTTGGTACACTTGTGCGAAATATGCAGCACACACTTTGCACACGAATGGTTTCTCTCCCGTGTGGGTCCTCGCGTGATTCGTTAGCGTGCTCTTATGTGCAAAAGACGCAGAGCACACTTTGCACACATATGGTTTCTCTCCCGTGTGGGTCCTCATATGAATCGCCAACGCGCCCTTTTGGGCGAAAGACGCAGAACATACTTTGCACGCAAATGGTTTCTCGCCCGTGTGGGTCCTCACGTGATTCTTTAGGTCGACCTTTTGCGCGAAAGATGCCGAACACATGTTGCACCCGTATGGTTTTTCTCCCGTGTGAATCCTAATGTGATTCTGTAGGCTGCTAATCTGTGCGAAAGAGACCGAGCACACTTTGCACCCATATGGTTTCTCTCCCGTGTGAGTCCTCATGTGACTCTTTAGTTGGCACACTTGTGCGAAACATGCATCGCACACTTTGCACACAAATGATTTCTCTCCGGTGTGGGTCCGTACGTGAGATGTGAGCGTTCCCTTCACGGCAAAAGAGGCTAAGCACACTGTGCACACAAAAGGTTTTTCTCTCGTGTGAGTCCTGACGTGAATAGTTAACGCCCACTTTCGTGCGAAAGACACAGCACACAATTTGCAGGCAAATCGTTTCTCTCCCTTGAGAGTCTTCAATTGGGTGATTTCCTCCATGTTCTATTTTAACTATTTTCCGTACGTGAAGCCATACACAGATCATGCAGATGACGCAGATCATGCGCCGCTATACCAATCAAATGATTAGTAGGAAGTCCTCGTGTCCTCACGCCGGGCAAAAATGGTCACCTCGTTTCCCACGTCAAGTTTACTGGGCGATTTCATATTCTGCAACAATCAAAACACACATACAAAGAAAGGAAATGCAACGTGTCGAGTCTCCCGATTTGCGTTAACTTACAGCCTCATTTACGCACATTAAGAACTCCACTCTCATTATATAAACACGATTTCAGCGAATCACTGACAAATGACAAAAATATTTGTCAATCTTTTCTTTAGCTGTTGTTTCTTAGAGAGTGTCTCTATGAACATGCTGAACCAAACCGATACTTTCTAAGTTGGTTGTTAAGGAAGTTAGGGTCATGTGTAGATTCCACTAGCTTGGCTATTGTAGAAAAAAGGAAGGTGGACGATTGTTTTGCTTCATGTGATCGTCTCGTCCCTATTATAATAGATAGATAATGAGAATCCCAATTAAAAAAAGCTTCGCCCTTTAATGGGAAAAGTGAAAAAAATATAAAACATTTAGTTTTAATTAATCTTTTTCGCATCTTTCATTTTAAATGTATCTCTAGGAATGGCATTTCCAAAATGTACCAAAATGTATCGAGTGAAACATCATTTTGAGGATTTGGATTAGTTTGTCCCCTTAACTCCAAGGAATCAACGTATTTGTAGTTACACAAAAGGGCAGCGATTCGATGAAGTGAAGTCCCGCACTACGATATGGCCCACATAACCAATTTCCAGTATGCGCAATAGACAGTTAAACGGTTGGTGCCACGCCAAAACAAATTTATCTTAGAAAAATCTCTAGAGTACATGTATATTTGTAGCTTATCATGGGATGATCTTTTTGAAGACACTGAGAATGTATCCATCTAAGCCGATTGCATGTCTCCCGCGCAAAATGTTGCCAGTCATTTTCAGCCGGCGCGCATCGTATCGTATCACGACAATTGGCGTCAAAGAGGTAAACAAACCCACGTGCTCTGCTCCGCTGTTGTTGTGAAATCGGCTTGTTTTGGCTCCTTTATATTTCCAAGTGCGGAAACAAACCAGCAGTCACGAATACCATGGATTTGAGCTGTCAAACTGTTCACAACAGTATCACTGTCAGCTCTGTTCGCGACCCATTTTCGGGACTGACTTTGACCTTGCCTTGAACGCCCACAAGGTTCAGAATATGCAGGTTTTGGGATTAATACCAAAGATATCAGTGCACCAAGATAGGTCACATGGTGATGTCCTTGTAATCGTTCTCCGATGGCGCCGCCAAGCGGTAAGCGCGTAGCCCTGCACAGCCCCGCTGTCAAGAGGCATTATGATCAAGCCTTATTGCCCTCTGCCAATTTGCACGAATTCAAGAAAGAAATGTCTCGGGCTGTCGTTTTTCGTATTCCCCAAGGAAAAAGAAAGATAAAACCAGCTTCTTGCGTTTAAATTTGTCAGTCATGGATATCGTGCTTTGATCACCAGCATAATTGCTGACAATTCTCTATTATCGCCCACGACGAAGCGGGCAAATGATGCGAGTAAAGGCAGTTAAGAATATGTCAGGTACAGGAAATCAGAGGTGAGGGTGGGGGTAGGGGGGGGGGGCGGGGCGTCCCCCACAGCATATTTAAAACACAGTCGGATCGTCGCCAAGCATTACTCAACAATTACCAAATGACAACAAGCTCTAAGTTACTGCTAAGACCTAACGAATGAGTAATCAGGTGTCCTGATCGATGTCCTGGAGTTTGAATTTAAAAAAGGTTAGGATAACTCACGCCCCGGGACTCATTCGTTATACACTTACAGACTTGGGAGTCTGTGTTGTAAGTGGCAATAAACGATAGACGAATCTACAGTATGACAAATTGCGTCAACAAAAGCAAAGACAGCAGGAGACCGCCTAGGGAAGGTTCCAGTAACAACAAATATGGAGAGGCCCACTGGACAATTGAGATCTAGTGTGGGGGTAGGAAAGGGGGGGGGAGGGGGGGGGGGACTGCGATCAGGGTCCTCCAAATTGACGAAGGAAATGTTGCATTGAAAAAATGGGAGTAATTCATCCTCAAAAGGGGGGTGCGGGTCCGGACCCCCAAGACCCCACACCCTCTGGACCTGCCACGTATGCTAAATAATTATGAATTTGTAGTCTTATTGTAATCGCTAACAAGTCAAAGGTACATCTGTTAGTTTCAAGCAGCCAAATTATCAGCAAGTTAGGGAAACCAAACAGTTGACTGCCAGTGAATGACGTTCTTGGAATATATAAGATGGTGGGGGTGGGGGGTGGCGGGTTAGAGGGGTATCTTATCTCGGCTCACAGAAATAAAATTCCTCAATCCCGCATTACGAAATAAGGATCATGGCAGTTCACGATCCCGGAAATAAAGTGACTTGATTTTTACGTAACGTTAGTTATTCAAATTCGTCCGCCATATTCTTACACATTGCTGGCATTGTAACAGTTTGTTCACATAAATATCTACGGAGAGAAAAACGCTGAACGGTATGACAACGGTTTCGTCCTTACTAAGAGTATACAAGGAGCTCAGTATAGTCTTGATTTTCTGCAATCATCATTCGTCAGTTATCAGGGCCGAATATATACCGAGCTCTATTACCAAAATTCCATATATACACAATTAACACGAGTACTAAGCCCATATTAAACAACAAGTTTAGTTTCATGAACTAAACGTTTAATGTATTTTGCTTAATGTATTTAATGTATGTATGAGTTCATATGGGTTTATCTGGTACAACATGGTCCAAAAGGCACTTAAATACATCTTTTGCGTATTCAATATTGCAAATATTTCATGTACCCGGAAGTGTGAATACCACTCTCAACATCAGAACGAAAATCACTTTCAGCCATAATTAACTGATGGAAAGTTATTAAGAAAATAACAATCCAGATCGGCAGATGTGCGATAGATATGCCATAACGCGCGAAGAAGAGGGTTACAAATGACAAAGTATTTTGGCCAAGGCCAGCCTATGAAGCATTCTTGCTCTATCAATCCCAGACATCTCCGCTACTTAGGTCGATAAGTATCATCGATATGGGTAATTTCGTATCCGAAGTAAGTGAGGGTGGGCACCCTGGGCCTTGGTGCGAGGTCGAACGTTACACCACCATGAGCTGTGGTTGGGAAAAAATCCCAGACATCTTTGCTAGTTTATGGACGTTCATCGCATGCATGGGTGCGATCGCATGGGTGAACGCATTTCATAGGATACGCCCTATGATGTCCCCCACAGCATATTTAAAACAGAGTCGGATCGTCGCCAAACATTACTCAACAATTACCAGATGACAACAAGCTCTAAGTTACTGCTAAGACCTAACGAATGAGTAATCAGGTGTCCTGATCGATGTCCTGGAGTTTGAATCTAAATAAGGTTAGGCTAACTCACGCCCCGGGACTCATTCGTTATACACTTACAGACTTGGGAGTCTGTGTTGTAAGTGGCATTAAACGATAGACAAATCTACGGTATGACAAATTGCGTCAACAAAAGCAAAGACAGCAGGAGACGGCCTAGGGAAGGTTCCAGTAACAACAAATATGGAGAGGCCCACTGGACAATTGAGATCTAGTGTGGGGGTAGGAAAGGGGGGGGGGGGACTGCGATCAGGGTCCTCCAAATTGACGAAGGAAATGTTGCATTGAAAAAATGGGAGTAATTCGTCCTCAAAAGGGCGGTGCGGGTCCAGACCCCCAAGACCCCACACCCTCTGGACCTGCCACGTATGCTAAATAATTATGAATTTGTAGTCTTATTGTAATCGCTAACAAGTCAAAGGTACATCTGTTAGTTTCAAGCAGCCAAATTATCAGCAAGTTAGGGAAACCAAACAGTTGACTGCCAGTGAATGACGTTCTTGGAATATATAAGATGGGGGGGGGGGGGGCGGGTTAGAGGGGTATCTTATCTCGGCTCACAGAAATAAAATTCCTCAATCCCGCATTACGAAATAAGCATCATGGCAGTTCACGATCCCGGAAATAAGGTGACCATGACAGATCATGGAAATAAGCAGACTTGATTTTTACGTAACGTTAGTTATTCAAATTCGTCCGCCATATTCTAACACGTTGCTGGCATTGTAACAGTTTGTTCACATAAATATCTACGGAGAGAAAAAAGCTGAACGGTAT
Source organism: Arenicola marina (assembly GCA_964019135.1). Classification (NCBI taxonomy): domain Eukaryota; kingdom Metazoa; phylum Annelida; class Polychaeta; family Arenicolidae; genus Arenicola; species Arenicola marina. The sequence goes on along the minus strand of OZ025250.1, from coordinate 24,742,845 downwards.
GACAACGGTTTCGTCCTTACTAAGAGTATACAAGGAGCTCAGTATAGTCTTGATTATCTGCAATCATCATTCGTCAGTTATCAGGGCCGAATATATACTGAGCTCTATTACCAAAATTCCATCTATACACAATTAACACGAGTACTAAGCCCATATTAAACAACAAGTTTAGTTTCATGAACTAAACGTTTAATGTATTTTGCTTAATGTATTTAATGTATGTATGAGTTCATATGGGTTTATCTGGTACAACATGGCCCAAAACGCACTTAAATACATCTTTTGCGTATTCAATATTGCAAATATTTCATGTACCCGGAAGTGTGAATACCACTCTCAACATCAGAACGAAAATCACTTTCAGCCATAATTAACTGATGGAAACTTATTAAGAAAATAACAATCCAGATCGGCAGATGTGCGATAGATATGCCATAACGCGCGAAGAGGAGGGTTACAAATGACAAAGTATTTTGGCCAAGGCCAGCCTATCAAGCATTCTTGCTCTATCAATCCCAGACACCTTCGCTACTTAGGGGACGTTCATCGCATGCAGTGTGACCGCATTTCAAAACATACGCTCTATGACGTCCTTGCCGCCGGCGTTTGCAAACGCGCCATGAAGGTTTTTAACATCGATATGGGTAATCTCGTATCTGAAGTAAGTGAGGGTGGGCACCCTGGGCCTTGGGGCGAGGTCGAACGTTACACCACCATGCGCTGTGGTTGGGAAACAATCCCAGACATCGTTGCTAGTTTATGGACGTTCATCGCATGCATGGGTGCGATCGCATGGGTGAACGCATTTCATAGGATACGCCCTATGGCGACCTTGCCGCCGGCGTATGCAAACGCGACATGAAGACTTTTAACATCAGGGGCGGATTCCCCCCCACCCCCACCTTTTAGGGTCGAAATTTATAAAATTTATACCATCTATACTAATAAAATGAAGCTGTCCGTCTGTCCCACCTATGCCGCTGCCCAGATGGCGGCCTGCCTCCTCCCCACCCAGACGCGTGCAGGTCGAGAGTAACGGGTGCACGCAGGCGTGAAGGCCGGTAACACTCTGGCTATGCGTCTGAGAGGGGAGGGCGCATGCGAAACGGCCGCTAAGAGTGCAGGCAGTGTTATTAAGGCGTCGCTGCGACGCGCCCGCCCCGTAGCGACGGGTAAGATCGTAGATCCTTATCGCCTGGCCCTGATATATGGCGACCAATACACTGACGAATATATATGCATGGGCGGCACGACACTTGCAGCCATGTAGGTGTGTTGCCGCCTTTTCATTCAAATAGTAAACACCTACCATGTAAAGCAGTGAACAGGAATTCCAGTATCCGACGCACCGTATTTGTACTGCTGGCGATCACAATTGATCTGTAATAATCATGGCGTACTAAATCGAGACTCCAGTTCGGTTCGTCTCACAGGCTGCCATGCAACACTGAGTGCAAGGGCGGGGCATGCGACTGTGTGCAGGGGCTACCAAAAAACGACCGTATGAGTCAGGGCGGAGAGGCTGTCTGCCCTGGGTCCAGTGTCAGCGGCCGTCACGCTTGCTTGCGACTCAGGCTGCGGCCCGGCCAGCCTCTCTATGAGGTGTGCGAAGGGGGCCGTTACCATGAGCGCTCGACTCCAAAATATATATTCAAGGACCCCACCCGCCATACAATATTAGGTATTGCATGGCGGGTGGGGTCCTTGAATATATTATGGAGTCGAGCGCTCATGGCCGCTACAGACTACGACCCAGCCACCGTCTACTGTGGCCCATAGGTGGCGATGAGGGTATTTGTATTTGTAAATGAATTGTACATATGTGCAAATAAATGAATTGTACATATGTGCAAATAAATGAATTGTACATATGTGCAAATAAATAAATGGTACATATGTGCAAATAAATTGCACATATGTAAATTTGAGTGAATATTTCAATATTTGAACATATGTGCAAATAAATGAATTGTACATATGTGTAAATAAATGAATTGTACATATGTGCAAATAAATGAATTGTACATATGTGTAAATAAATGAATTGTACATATGTGCAAATAAATAATAGGTACATATGTGCAAATAAATTGCACATATGTAAAGTTGAGTGAATATTTCAATATTTGAACATATGTGCAAATATATGAACATATGTGCAAATATTTGAACATATGTGCAAATGTTTGAACATATACATGTGCAAATGTTTGAACATATGTGCAAATGTTTGAACATATGTGCAAATATTCTATTAAATTCCATTTTGGCTTGCCATAGTTAAACCATGTACCATGCGAAGCAGAGAAATGTAGGCTCCCACGAGCAGCGAAGAAATCCATTGTGCGGAGCTCAGAAATGTAGGCTTAATGCGCGGAGCGGGGAAATGAACTGCGCGGAGCGGAGAAATGTAATGCGCGGAGCGGAAAAATGTACTGTGCGGAGCGGAGAAATATACCGCGCGGAGCGGAGAAATGAACTGTGCGGAGCGGACAAATGTACTGCGCGGAGCGGACAAATGTACTGCGCGGAGCGGAGAAATGTACTGCGCGAAGCGAAGAAATGACCTCCGCGGAGCCGTTTCACCGCGCGGAGCGAAGAAATACCCTCATCACCACCGTTGTACCTACGGGCCACAGTAGATGTGCGGAGGGGACCGACATAGGCTGCGGCCCTGCAAGCGTTTTTATGGGGTGTGTGGAGTTGGCCGTTACAGACTGTGACCCAGCCAGCGTCTCCATGGATGCGCGAAGTAGACAGATAAGGGGTGGGGGGGGGGGGGGGGGGCACTGTTGGGGGATAAGAGTGAGGAAAGGAGTGGTACTGTAGATAGTCATCTGGGCGAGCACCTGTTTGACGTTAAAATACTCCTGGTGAGCCTCGGTTTCACCGCTCTCTCTGCAAGGTGCGCCCATTCACGTCAAGATCACATACGTTACACGTAAGGTCCAGTCTTACGGTTGGCCTCGCCGGTTCGGAACCACGAACGAATTTCGAAGGTTCATTGGCTCGATGCCGATTACAAACAATTTAAAGAGGGTGATGCCTGTCTGTTATGTGTTAACTGCCATCACATACAATTTGCGAGAGTAAGAAATTAGCCGGCTTATGACAGAGCGCACGTACCACTGACAGCCTCGTTCTCGTTCTCATTCTCAGAATTACCACAGTGATTACCATACATATTGCATGGGGACGCTATGACAATGGGCGCGCATGACAACCAATGTATCACAAACAGCATGAACTGTCCAGCTACACTGGGGAATGGCATGATTCGAACGCGTTCTGTATCAGGGCCGAGTTCGACATCACGGTTGACCGCCGCGTACAATTTTGGTCCCTACGAACTCGCTAGGGAACGACATTGGTCACAGGAAACTATTTCCATTTGGAAATAGCCAAATTGTGGCCCGTGTAGTTGCAATAAAATACAACTTCAACGTGTTTATTTTCACTGAAAATAACAGCACAATCTAAATAGTTTAAAATATTGATCAATGAAGGATAACTATTAGTATTACGTATCGATACTTACCGGCTATCCCCACGCATTTCACAAGAATCGTCGTTCAGAGTTTAATATTTTGCTGCGGGATTGTTGTCGCACGCGGCAAACTATAACCCACTTCCAGTTTAACACTGTTTGTGTCGATCCTTCACCAAATCGCCAAGTTCAAATCCTTGTGTGTCACACCGTGTGTCCTTCGATGTGGTACACGCCGGCAATGATTGTGCCTACCTACAGTGTGGCGCTGAGTCGATCTACCACGCTCGGCTTCGACTCGGCCTAAGCGCTCTCAATGGCCACCGTAAGAAGTATGGTTTTATTAGCGACAACCGCTGCCCTACGTGCAATTTAAAGCCCGAAGACAATGCCCACTTCTTACTCCAATGTCCAGCTTACCCGTGAACTTCTCAAGACGGACATTTCCCTCCTTACAGACCATGGTATTAACACTGACCCATCCTCAGGCCCCGATCGGAAATCCCTCTGCGAAGTATTACTATTCGGCTGCTCTAATATATTACCTTCGACCTAAATAACGCACTATTCAGCGCGGTTCATAAATATATCAAACGTACTGGTAGGTTTGTTGTGGCTGAATGATTTTACTAAATTGCTTTTGTTATGAATTTGTTACGTCATGTAACGCTTCTTTAACGTTACTTTGTAAATATAATACCGTATATATAAACGATTATGCAATTATCACCACGACTAATGTATGAACGTTTGAGGTGAGCATTTACATGTGAATTCGATGTTGCAAACCTCAGAAAAAAAAACTGTCAATGGAACAACTCCGACTTTTATTATTTCCCTTTCCCGAAAGAATATTAAGGTAAGCAGAAAAAAATACTTTAACTATAAAAGTAGTTTTAAATTGCAATGCCTTGAACTCGGGATACTGATTGAGGATACATGGAGTTGATTCCACGTAAACATACTGTCATGTGTTATGTTAGTCCCACGTGGCGTTTTTCTAGGTAAAACAGTCACGTTGCAGATCTGGGAAATGTTTGATATATTTTGGAAAGAGAATGGGTGCTGATGGCTGGCATAATTTATAGCCTTGATATGTATTACATTGATTTGCATCAACTAACTTCCTATAATTCATGGGCTCAAGCCATACGCCATGTTGATATGCCTTCCTAATTTTCCCTTTTTAAGCTGTTCTCACTCTCTCATGAATTGCCTAACGCAGAATATACTGGAGTGGTCGCACCCTCTTAATGTGGTCTAAACAAAGAAAACTTCCCGCTTTCGTAAAATTGTTGAGAGTCCACATTTCTGTTATCATGTTTCTCAGTGGTAGTTCAGCCCCTCAGTGAACGTCGGGAGCTGATGTAATTCCACACATTCTGTACTGTCATGTATGCGACACATTTTTGTTATTTAGAATATCTCATACTTAATGTGGCACCGCTTCCGTTTTGCTAACTCAGACCAGTTCAAGTAGAAGAATAGCGTATTTCTTTTCCTCTAGTTCATGAATATAGTTACTAGACAATGAGATAATGGGTTATTATAGCATGCTTTATATCCATGTGCAATTCCCGTAATCCAAAATAATCAAGATAAAACAAATGCAATATCAATATTGTTTATTGGGTTTAGTCTTTGGGTTGTCTTAGAGTTGGAGACGGAATACAGATACATGTGTCATTGATGAGTTGTTATATTGTAATAGTGTGAAAGCCAAGCCTACAGCTTCTTCATCCAAGGTTGAAACTTGACTTTCATGCCCTGACGAATCTTCAGCTGAAATTGAATATCGGCTTTACCATTACAAGGAGCAAGTCAATTATGTTGGTCTCAGTCTCAGCGCGGTGGAAGAAACATAAAAGGCGACACAGTGATGTGGAATTTAACAGTTTCGAGTGACGTTGTTATGGTGAGTAAGAAAGCGTGCCAAATAGATCGATTATTACTGGTGGTTGTTTGCCATGTCCTTGATATTCTATGACCCAAGATACTGGGGTTAATATGTGATCATGTCTACCGGTGAGAACGGGATGAGTTCGCCGAGAAAGCGATTATCAATTAGTCCACATGTCTGTACGGCTTTGGTAATAACTGTTATTGGTCACAAGACGGCCGTTGTCACTTCGTCTACCGGCAGTGTAAGCCGACGGATGATAGATGAGCTAATGAACATGTAAATGATACTCATATCACACTTGATAAGGCATCCTAGTCACAGTTCCTTTTCTATGCATGTCCTATGCATGTCCTATGCGGTACAGCCCATGCCGTATCGTCTAAATGTAGGCCTACATGCCTACATGGTAAGTAACATACGTAAGTAGGGAATTTCATAAATAATCTGGAAGGTCGCCACGCGGTTGGTGTGGTGGGCACGTACAATTAATTTCTGGAAGAGAGGAAGGAGGGGATGGGGGGGGGGGGGGTACTTGATAATTCCTTCGACTGGCGGTATCGATGATATTGATGATGACAATAATATCGCTGATGACGTTTACGTAGACGATATAGATGTGGGCTGACACTAACTGTGATAATAGATATTATGGTGATGATGACAAAATAACTGATACTGATAGTGGTATGACGCTCAAGGACGTTAGCGATTGTGACATTGCGATATTAGCGATGACGATATTAGCGATGACGATGTTAGCGATGACGATATTAGCGATGACGATGTTAGCGATGACGATATTAGCGATGACGACAATAGCGATGATGATATTAGCGATGACGATATTAGCGATGATGATATCAGCGATGACGATATTAGCAATGACGATATTAGCGATGACGATATTAGCGATGACGATATTAGCGATGATGATATTAGCGATGACGATGTTAACGATGATGATATTAGCGATGATGATATCAGCGATGACGATATTAGCGATGACGATGTTAACGATGATGATATTAGCGATGACGATGTTAACGATGATGATATTAGCGATGATGATATCAGCGATGACGATATTAGCGATGACGATATTAGCGATGATGATATTAGCGATGACGATGTTAACGATGATGATATTAGCGATGATGATATTAGCGATGACGACAATAGCGATGATGATATTAGCGATGACGATATTAGCGATGACGACAATAGCGATGATGATATTAGCGATGACGATATTAGCGATGACGACATTAGCGATGATGATATCAGCGATGACGATATTAGCGATGACGACATCAGCAATGACGATATTAGCGATGATGATATCAGCGATGACGATATTAGCGATGACGATATTAGCGATGATGATATTAGCGATGACGATATCAGCGATGATGATATTAGCGATGACGATATTAGCGATGATGATAATAGCGATGATGATATTAGCGATGATGATATCAGCAATGACGACATTAGCGATGATGATATCAGCGATGACGATATTAGCGATGACGACATTAGCGATGATGATATCAGCGATGACGATATTAGCGATGATGATATCAGCGATGACGACATTAGCGATGATGATATCAGCGATGATGATATTAGCGATGACGATATTAGCGATGACGATGTTAACGATGATGATATTAGCGATGATGATATTAGCGATGACGACAATAGCGATGATGATATTAGCGATGACGACATTAGCGATGATGATATCAGCGATGACGACATTAGCGATGATGATATCAGCGATGATGATATTAGCGATGACGATATTAGCGATGACGATATAAACGATGATGATATCAGCGATGACAATATTAGCGATGATGATATTAGCGATGACGATATTAACGATGACGATATTAACGATGACGATATTAGCGATGACGATATTAGCGATGATGATATCAGCGATGACGATATTAGCGATGATGATATCAGCAATGACGACATTAGCGATGATATCAGCGATGACGATATTAGCGATGGCGACATTAGCGATGATGATATTAGCGATGACGATATTAGCGATGATGATATCAGCGATGACGATATTAGCGATGACGATGTTAACGATAATGATATTAGCGATGACGACAATAGCGATGATGATATTAGCGATGACGACATTAGCGATGATGATATCAGCGATGACGACATTAGCGATGATGATATCAGCGATGATATTAGCGATGACGATATTAGCGATGACGATATTAGCGATGATGATATCAGCGATGACAATATTAGCGATGATGATATTAGCGATGACGATATTAACGATGACGATATTAACGATGACGACATTAGCGATGATATCAGCGATGACGATATTAGCGATGACGATATTAGCGATGATGATATCAGCGATGACGATATTAGCGATGATGATATCAGCGATGACGATATTAGCGATGACGATGTTAACGATGATGATATTAGCGATGATGATATTAGCGATGACGACAATAGCGATGATGATATTAGCGATGACGACATTAGCGATGATGATATCAGCGATGACGACATTAGCGATGATGATATCAGCGATGATGATATTAGCGATGACGATATTAGCGATGATGATATTAGCGATGACGACAATAGCGATGATGATATTAGCGATGACGACAATAGCGATGATGATATTAGCGATGACGACATTAGCGATGATGATATTAGCGATGACGACATTAGCGATGATGATATCAGCGATGACGACATTAGCGATGATATAAACGATGATGATATCAGCGATGACAATATTAACGATGACGCTATTAACGATGACGACATTAGCGATGATGATATTAGCGATGGCGATATTAGCGATGACGATGTTAACGATGATGATATTAACGATGACGACATTAGCGATGATATCAGCGATGACGATATTAGCGATGACGACATTAGCGATGATGATATCAGCGATGACGATATTAGCGATGATGATATCAGCGATGACGATATTAGCGATGACGATGTTAACGATGATGATATTAGCGATGACGACAATAGCGATGATGATATTAGCGATGACGACAATAGCGATGATGATATTAGCGATGACGACATTAGCGATGATGATATCAGCGATGACGACATTAGCGATGATGATATCAGCGATGATGATATTAGCGATGACGATATTAGCGATGACGATATTAGCGATGATGATATTAGCGATGATGATATCAGCGATGACGATATTAGCGATGACGATATTAGCGATGACGATATTAGCGATGATGATATAAACGATGATGATATTAGCGATGACGATATTAACGATGACGCTATTAACGATGACGACATTAGCGATGATGATATTAGCGATGGCGATATTAGCGATGACGATGTTAACGATGATGATATTAGCGATGATGATATTAGCGAAGATGATATTAGCGATGACGATATTAGCGATGATGATATAAACGATGATGATATTAGCGATGACGATATTAACGATGACGCTATTAACGATGACGACATTAGCGATGATGATATTAGCGATGGCGATATTAGCGATGACGATGTTAACGCTGATGATATTAGCGATGATGATATTAGCGAAGATGATATTAGCGATGACGATATTAGCGATGATGATATCAGCGATGACGATATTAGCGATGACGACATTAGCGATGACGACATTAGCGATGACGATATTAGCGATGACGACATTAGCGATGATGATATCAGCGATGACAATATTAGCGATGATGATATTAGCGATGACGATATTAACGATGACGATATTAACGATGGCGATATTAGCGATGACGATATTAGCGATGACGATATTAGCGATGATGACATTAGCGATGATGACATTAGCGATGACGATATTAGCGATTTAACATTTCCGCGGCATTATGGAGAGATAACTGTCTTATCTTTAACAATATAATGATTCTATAGTTAGCCATGCCTGGGCCAAAGCAAACAAAAAATAGTTTCACACACTTGATTCTTCAGGCACAAACCGCACAGCCGGCCGGTTTCCAACACTCAAACTTTGACTACATTGTGAATAGTGTGCTATAATGCACGCAATAGCTTAGCGTAGACTTAGAGGATGCTAGATTCACTGAATATCTAGCACTTTTCGTATGTCCCTTATCAGATGAATTACGAGCTGATTTTTTTTCGACTGGAGCAAATAAAAAAACATACATTGCAGATACCAGGCCGTTACAGGGACAAACGACACAACAGATTTACACCATTTAGCAAAAGAGATAGCACTAAAACGTTATGACGGTTAATCGTTAGTAGAGTAAATTTTGCCATGTAAACTGACTCACACATGTAATTGAAATTCAAGTATATTTACAAATGGGCCAGCGGCCTAGTAACATTCAATAAACGGAATTTTCTTCTAGAGTGAATATAAGGGGCAAATTATTCCAAAATGGTATTCGTCTTCAACAGAAATGTCATCGGTTCAAGCATCATATTTACACCCTTCTTCTGTCTAATTTATTGGGTCTTTCTCCTTTTATGTCTGTGTCAGCAGAACATCTCAACCTTGCTATAAAGCCTCTCTATGACATTTGCGACATCCCTCAAATACAGTTCTTGTTCTGACAAAGATTTAACTTGCGCTAAAGTATCACGTTTCCTGCACTCGTTTAACTCATGTAGCAACTATTGTTGCTGCTGTCTTATCTAGGTTGTACAACATTTAACAGCAAGCTTTCGGTAATCATTGTAACAGGTGATGATTCATTTATTTCGCATGAAGACATCATATCACCCTGAACCGTTACCAATATCTATCCCAACCCATCACCCAGGACCGTTACCAAGCTCTATAACAACATATCACCCAGGACCGTTACCAAGCTCCATCACAACCCATCACCCAGCACCGTTACCAAGCTCCATCACAACCCATCACCCAGCACCGTTACCGAGCTCTACAACAACATATCACCCAGCACCGTTACCGAGCTCTATAACAACATATCACCCAAGGACTGTAATTAACGAGCTTGGTTTTTATCCAGAAGATATAACTTCCCCTATACACAGATGACAAGATTTTATGTTTAATTGTATACCAATTTATATACCAACACGCGTACTCTTTGAAACATAAATATAATAGCATAAATGGCCTAGTGGTTCGTATTTAACAGATAGCGACAACCAATCTTTTTCTCTGATTCTCTACTGTGTTCAACCTTTACTGATCCTTTAAATGGTTATTGCATGCACAAGAAGGCAAATATATTTGTACTGTCTTCACGACAGGTACGGCAGCCATTCAGACATGCCTTTGCGTAGGAGTTCTCAAACAATCATTGTATTGCGTTGCAGACACAGTTCGAACAATGGTTTCGTCCTGAGCCGTTACCTTGCGTTGTTACCTTGAGTCGTCAGGGCTTCTTTTTTAGCGAATGAGGCACAACACACTGTGCACCTAAATTGTTACAATCCCATGTGGGCCTTCAGGTGTTTCGTTAGCGTTATCTTTTTTGCGAAAGACACAGAACACACTTCGCACTTAAATGGCTTCTCTCCCGTATGTGTCCTCATATGAATAGTCAACGTGCACTTTACTGCGAAAGACGCGGCACACACTTTACACATAAATGGTTTCTCTCCCGTGTGGGTCCTCAAGTGATTCTTTAGCGCGCCCTTATGTGAGAAAGACGCATCACATACTCTGCACAGAAATGGTTTCTCTCCCCTGTGAAACCTCATGTGAGCAGCTAGGTGGCTCCTGTGTGTGAAAGACGCAGTACATTCTTGGCAAATAAATGGTTTCTCTCCCGTGTGGGTCCTCACGTGAGTCGTTAACGAGCTCTTATGTGCAAAAGACGCAGCACACATTTTGCACAGAAATGGTTTCTCTTCTGTGTGGGTCCTCACGTGAGTCCTTAGCGTTCCCTTCTCTGCGAAAGAGGCCGAACACACTTTGCACATATACGGTTTCTCTCCCGTGTGGGTCCTCACGTGAGTCGTTAACGTACTCTTATGTGCAAAAGACGCAGCACACATTTTGCACAGAAATGGTTTCTCTTTTGTGTGGGTCCTCACGTGAGTCATGAGCGTTCCCTTCTGCGCGAAAAGGGCCGAGCACACTTTGCACGCATATGGTTTCTCTCCCGTGTGAGTCCTCATGTGCTTCGTCATAATCTTTTTCTGTGCGAAAGACACAGAACACACTTTGCACAGAAATGGTTTTTCTCCGATGTGGGTCCTTACGTGAGTCCTTAGCGAGCTCCTTTGTGTGAAACACGCAGCACACACATTGCACACAAATGGTTTCTCTCCTGTGTGGGTCCTCGTGTGAGTCGTTAGCGTTCCCTTCTTTGCGAAAGACGCCGAACACACTTTGCACACATATGGTTTCTCTCCCGTATGAGTCCTGACGTGACTCGCTAGCGTTCCCCTCTGCGCGAACGAGACCGAACACAGTTTGCACACATATGGATTCCCTCCCGTGTGAGTCCTGAAGTGAGTCGTTAGGTAGAACTGTGTTGCAAAAGACACAGAACATACTTTGCATATAAATGACTTTTTTCGTGTGTGAGTCTTAACATGAGTCCTTAGCGTGCTCCTATCAGCGAACGACACAGTACACACGTTGCACACAAATGGTTTCTCCCCCGTGTGAGTCCTCACATGAGTCGTTAGCGTGCTCTTATGTGCAAAAGACACATCACACACTTTGCACACAAATGGTTTCTCCATTGTGTGGGTCCTCGTGTGAGTCGTTAGCGTTCCCTTCTTTGCGAAAGAGGCCGAACACACTTTGCACACATATGGTTTCTCTCCCGTATGAGTCCTGACGTGACCCGCTAGCGTTCCCCTCTCCGCGAACGAGACCGAACACAGTTTGCACACATATGGTTTCTCTCCCGTATGAGTCCTGACGTGAGTCGTTAGCGTTGCCTTCAATGCAAAAGAGGCCGAACACACTTTGCACACAAATGGTTTCTTTCTAGTATGGGTCCTCACGTCGGTGACTTTCTCCATGTTGCTCAGGTTTCCATATGGGTCATTGTCCGTACGTGAAGCCATGCGTGAAGCAGGTCATCTGCAGCTATATCAATCAGATGACTGGGAAGTCATGTGTGTGGGTCGAGCTGACGAGCGCCGGGCGAAACGATATTTATTGGCACCGCCTTTCTTCCATGAAGTTTACTCGTCGACTTCATATTCTGCAACAAGTGAAAGATACACAGACACATCAACGAAATGCCAAGCCTCAAGGGTTTTGTTCAATTTCAACGTCATTTACACGTAGACAGAAATTCGCACCGCATAATCGAAAATAAAGAATACCGTCATGTTCTCAAACCGGAGTGTGTTAAAGAGATCCCATTGAAAACCATAATAACTCATTTTATGAATGCACTCAGCTTGCAACAAAAAGCAGAGTGAAACTAAATGTAATATAGCGCTGTGTCTTATCCAATGCACAATATCAGAGGTGTGTTGACTGTTCTATAGCAATAAGGAAGATGCCATACGTAAAACTTTAAAGGGCGACTACAATTACTTATCGGACTGGTTGGAAGTTGTAGATCTAGTTGTAATGTAGGCTAAAGTACTGCAGCACCTGGGTTTATCCAGAGAAAAGGGAATATATTCTGCAACCGTTAACTGGCAGAAGCTGCTAATCAGACAATAAAGCGGAATATCCCATAAAACATTATGTACTGTTTTTTAACGCATGAACAATATAGTTCTTTCTAAATAAAAGTGCCCATATTTGCCAGATATATACATCAATATTAATCATGGGGGGGGGGGGGGGGGCACATGAATGATTGCTTGGCTAAAGATCCTTCGTCACAGAGTAATGGCAAAGCTGGGGGGGCATGACACTTGATCCATCCCATTGATATTAATTAGAAGATGTGCAAGTTAAAGCGGCCTTGACAAACGCAAGTGTGGGTCTTTGTTAACACAAGTGTGTGTCTTTGTTAACACAAGTGTGTGTCTTTGTTAACACAAGTGTGGGTCTTTGTTAACACAAGTGTGTGTCTTTGTTAACACAAGTGTGTGTCTTTGTTAACACAAGTGTGTGTCTTTGTTAACACAAGTGTGTGTCTTTGTTAACACAAGTGTGGGTCTTTGTTAACACAAGTGTGTGTCTTTGTTAACACAAGTGTGTGTCTTTGTTAACACAAGTGTGTGTCTTTGTTAACACAAGTGTGGGTCTTTGTTAACACAAGTGTGGGTCTTTGTAAACACAAGTGTGTGTCTTTGTAAACACAAGTGTGTCTTTGTAAACACAAGTGTGTGTCTTTGTAAACACAAGTGTGTCTTTGTAAACACAAGTGTGTGAAACTTCATGCATAATCTAACAACATGGGCACATGGATCCCATGCACATGCAACTTGCAGTTTTGAAGATACAGAAGTTAACATCGTAATAATATTTTATATAGTACTACTAGGGAAGTAATTATTATGTCACTCATCACATGCACAGCACAATTAATAATAGATGCACATAACATCCATGATTGCAAAAATATAACAAAATCAAGTTTTATATGATCAAGTTATGCAAATCTCTAAATTACCGGTAACTAAACTAAGTGATGCAAATCTTTGTTTAACTTTGTAACAGGAAGGATATGCTGGCAGTCAATTACCTATTTTGAAAAATAAGACATAAAACGCTGGAAATTAATTGACTGTTCTTTCCACACAAGACAAGTTAAATGCTAATAAACCCTCTACTTGAAATTGCTGATTAAGCTGATTGGCATTCTGATTCCTTAATGCTCACAAAAAAGTAAAAATAAATATATTGCCTAACACCGCTATGTTCGATATGTAGACTACCATATATGACATTGAAATTTGAGCAGTGCTGCAGTTTTGCCTTTGAACTATAACAACATGGCTAACCTATGTTTGATACCTTTTGCCTAATTTTGACACCCTAGGGTAGTTCAGATTTATTTGCATCACTCATCTGTAGGTTAAAAATATTAAGTATTATTAAGCTTTCAGGTTAACTTATTTACATATTTTAATTAATGCAATTGATACTATTTTAACAAAATGTAGAATGATATATATTTTATTTATATCAAGTCAGCATTCCAATTTTGATATTGTCTGATGGAATAAAAAATCCAAAAAACTGGTGACCCTGCTAGCAGGGTATAGAATACCACCCCGTAACATAGACCATTAAAATATTGTGTACTTCTACTCAAACTGTACTGCTTTCAATAATAGGTACTGCATATGGAGGTGGTTGTCTGTTCACTATCGATTTACAATTTGCACCAGCTCACAGCTCAATGAAATGCGTTATTTAAAATTATTGTGTGACAAATGATGCAGGACGCATACCTATCAGAATCGCTGATGGTATTTATTAGCCACAATTTTTTTGCTGCCAGCCAACCCGTTGGTTGGTAAAAAAAGTGTTCATATTAATTGTGAGTGCTATGAGTTTCTTTTAAACCTCCTGACCAAAAGGCCCTTTTTGAGTGGGTAGACAGCACCGGAGTGCCTGCCACACTGAAAATTGCCAATCCACCAGGGCAGGTGGGTCTCTGGCTAATAAGTATACAGCGATTCTGATAAGTATGTGTCCTGCATCATTTGTAACATACAACTTTCAAGTGAGGCAATTTATTGAGCTGTGAGGGGATATGGTGACACATTGTAAATATGTAGCTAGTAATGCATTACATACATACATCCTCTTCAACCGTCGTAGGACCGTACAGCCTCTTGGTTGATTTTCATCGCTTCTTCACTTAATTCAAACTCAAATTTGGTAGTGCGCATAGCTGCGAAGTCGTCCAGGGCGGTTTTATACATATACTGTTTCCAGCATCTGTCAATCCTATTTTTGAAGGTGTTTAGGGATGGTGCCATGACAACCTCGTCTGGAAGACCATTCCATATGTTTGTGATTCTCATGCCAAAGAAATGGGCCCTAGCTTGTGTGTTACAGTACCTCTTGGCTAGTTTGAGGCTGTGTCCTCGCGTCGTTTGACTGGTGGATAGGGGTAGGAGCGATGTGCTATTTACCTTATATATACTGTGTAGATGTTTATATACGTCGATGGCATTACTACTTTTTTAATCATGTACATGGCATAGCCCTTACACCCCCTCACAGAATAAGGAAATGTCAAGATAGATCTATACAAATGATACTCCCAGAAAGTAATTTAAATTTATTTATTTTTAATTTAGAATCTATTTGATTCTGGCGGCAACATCCATGGGCTGCTGCTTCTGGACCCTACAGAGAAGCTTGTGACTCCTGCATCCCTCAGGGCTACCACCCCGCCTCCCCTCCTACCTCATGCTGACACCTCGGCAGCTACAGGCTCGAGATTTCTAGGCACAAATGAGATTTTGCAAGGTAGCAACAGGCAATATAGGTCTTGACAGAAGTGGACACATCTCACCTTTATTCCCAGTCAGATAGATAGGCTTACCAACTTAGACCTAAGTAGCCCCAACCTTGTGGCGTTGTTGCTAGAGGTACGTCTGGATGCCTGTCAAGGCCTGTTAAAACTGGCAGGTTACAGGACTAAGATCTAACTAAAGTCAAAGTCATAAATGCTGTAGCGTGTCATTTCGGCCTTACACTAGCCATGAATCCATGGCTATGGTTGAAGAATCAGCCCACACAGCCTAGGGTTCTAGGCTAGCCTTACACACGTAAGTTTGGTATCATTAAAATTGCACGGTGTTGCTTTCTCACGTGAGTGATTTTGAGAGCGATTGTGAGAAATTCGTGGAAAATATGGGCTGAAACGACACGCTACGGCATTTATGACTTTGACTTTAAGTAAGTTGGATTTTCGTTTAAAGCTTTCAATCAAGTAAGTCTCTCAGATCACATGGATTATATATAGACCTCACCTCTATGTACCTGCCACCGTCTTTGCTACAGAAACCCTTTTTTAGGTTTGACTAAGTTTTTCGCAGGATTTCGCAGGATTCCGCTCAGCCTCAGTTTTGTTTTTCCTGTTTATCTTCCCTTTAACAGGAATTCGTTGTACGTACGCGCTGATAAACTCTATAATTAGGTTCTACGTGAAAACTGATTTAACTATTTACTTGTATGATCGCAGTATCCATGTCTTTTAATCCCAATTGATCGTGAAGTCTGCCGAACTTTCTGCGTTTGCAAACTGGGCGACTGAGTCGACCTTGACCTTAGCGTCTCCGGGTGCGTTCGATTGACTCGGTTCTAGAACCAGAATTGCAGGCTGCGCGGTGGGTGGATTCTGCTTCTGGTACGAATCGAACGACACTAAAACTGGTATGAGGGTCAAGGTCGACATGTATGTTGTAGTCTTGGCGGGTTTACATTTACATTAGACTGTGTGGAGCTTCGTGCTTATGCTGTTCAGTTAGGGACGCACTATTTCATATGAATGCCATGCAGAATGGCCGAACGGCATAACGGCCGAGCCGCTCTCACCACCCGCTACCATGGGTGGAGGGGTGGGGGGGGGGGGGGTCGTCGAGCCGCCCGCCAGCAGATTAGTCTGCGCCTCGACGATTGGATTGGTGTCGGCTTCGGCATCGGCTGGGGGATGGGGGTGGGGGGGGGGTCTGGCTCGGGGTGGATGAAGCTGGCGATTGGTGTCAATTGTGTTTGTGTTGCTGGCTGCTGGGTGTGTATGGGTGAAGGGGCGGGGATGGGACCAATATTTACTGATTTTTTAGGAGAAATCTTCACGGCCGGGCCACTAAAGCAATCACTAAATGTTGGGGAATTGTCAACGGCCCCGTAACGAGCATGGATAACGTTCACGCGGCCCGTAATTAGCATTGATAACGCGGAATTTGCTTCGTCATACAACGTGCCTTCAGTGGAAAAAATTTGCTACTATGACAATAGCGCGAGTTTGCGGGGCGTTAGGCAATTGTATTGGCCCGACATCAAGCTGTAGCAGCCCGTCAATTTTCATTATCGGCCCGAGGCCGCAAGGCCGAGGGCGGATAATGAAAATGAAGGGCTGCTACAGCTTGATGAAGGGCCAATAAAATGCCTAACGCCCAGCAAAACTCGCGCTATTACTATTATTACGAGTTGAATTTAAATTTAAGGCGTTGACTTGTCTCTGCTTCTTTGGTTAAATTTCCGCATGCAACGACAAAAGTAAAGCATTTTGGGACTGACTGTCCGCAAATCGCAAGCCTTTCCACATATAGTTGGCCAGTCGCCTTTTTATACCATATATATGTTGCCAAGAAACATAGCATGTGCAACTAGGCAACTAGTCATGGAAGCGGGCTATTTAAAGTTATAACTACAATTCTTTTGTGCGTGACGTCATGTTTCATTGTTCTATGCAGCGTCGCCATGGCAACGATTGTCGATTGCATGGGCAGCAGGGCGGTTTGGGTCAGAATACGGCATTTTAGAGGCCTTCAGATGTAACGCTATTGTACTAGTTAACATGCCCACCAACTCGCAATAATGATGGGAAGTTGTGGACGCGAGACAGTACGTGATTTGTTTGTTTTGATGACGGTTCGGGCGATAAGGCGTTGGGAGAAATGTTATTACTGTTGGCACCAAGCCAGGTTGCCCGCCGCAGGCATGGTCGCGGGATAAGGTGATAAGCACCCAGCGGTTGTGTTGACACATGCGATAGCTTTGACACATCTAAGAGCGGCGGCTGGATATCAATAGGTTCAAGGCGGCTAGGTTCAAGGCGGCTGCTGATGTCAATGGGCTCTTGCATGCCGCGGCATAGTGGGACAGACAGCTTCATTTTATTAGTATAGATATTATTAAATCTTTATAAGTTTCCGTTATCTTTCGCTGCATAAACCAACTGACACACCAAATTTCCGCGTTATCATTGCTTATTATTATTGAGTAATGAAAATCGCGTGAAATCAGAATGAATGAAGCTGAGTTTCCGTGTGAAAAATGTTTCGGGCCGCGTGCAAATTCCGCGTTATCAATGCTCATTACGGGCCGCGTAAACGTTATCCATGCTCGTTACGGGGCCGTTGACAATTCCCCAAAATTTAGTGATTACTTAAGTGGCCCGGTCGTGAAGATTTCTCCTAAAAAATCAGTAAATATTGGTTCCACACACCCAGCAGCCAGCAACACAAACACAAGTGACACCAAACACCAGAATAATCCACGCGTGCCGGACGCAGCCCCCTCCCCCCTCCCCCACCCGATGCCGAAGCCATCTTGGCCGACGCCAAGCCAGACACCCAATCGTCGAGGCGCAGACTAATCCGCTGGCGGCTCGGGCTCGACGACCCCCACCACCCCATTCACCCCCCCACCAAACCACCCCATCCCACCTTCCCCCCACCCCCCTTAAATACCTCGGCCGTTTCGCAGTTCGGCCATTCCGAGTATACACCTTTCATATCAGGGGGGAGGGGGGGGGGGGCTAGAAAATATGGGGGAAAATTTTTTTTTTTGCTTTTCAGATGCTACAAATATAACTTGCTTCATAATTGAAAAAAAAATTTTTTGACACTGTATAAATAAATTTCGAACGGAATTACCAGGCTGATATGTTGTAGGTAAAACCTAGAAGGCGAGCGCGTAGCCTTTGACTTTGTTGTGATTTATTTTAGGACCCCCACTGATGATAACTGGGCTAAACCGTTTCTCATAACCTTATTGTAATGTACGCGCGCGTTATGATTATGTAACTCTTAACAGTCGCTAGGCGGATTATGTGTGAATACTTATACAAATCTTACCGCCAGGGGACCACTCTATAAATAGGGGGGCGTGACAAATAAAAGTTCTTCTTGTCAGATACTCTCGTGCCAGCGTCATGGTATTATAACGACTCTCAGGAACGTGACACGCGGCAAGACAGCACATGGGGTCAGAAGTGAACAAGCGTGAGTTGCCAAGTCAGCCTATTCAGAAGAACGGTGCTTAGTATATACTAAGTTGGTCAATATGGACACATTACTACCTCCAGCTGGACTCTCTTTGGAAGGTAATATATCTGAAAATTGGCGTAAATGGAAACAACGGTTTGAACTATACCTATCTGCCACGGAGAAGAACAGTAAGCCTAAAGCTTTGAAGTGTGCCTTATTCCTTCACATTATTGGTGAGGACGCCTTGGAAGTGTACAATAACTTTGTATTTGAAGAGGAAGCACATAAGACAGTTCTGGCGAAGCTTATGGAGAAGTTTGAAGATTATTGTCTGCCACAGAAGAATGTGACGTATGAGAGACATAAATTCTTTATGACCAAGCAACAAGGTTGTGAGACTATTGATCAATTTGTGACAGACCTGAAGACAAAATCCAAGTCCTGTGAATTTGGTGAACTGTGTGAGTCTCTAATTAAAGACCAGATAGTGTGTGGAATTCATGAAGACCACCTACGAGAACGACTACTCAGGGAAAAAGACTTAACCCTAGGCAAAGCCATAGACATTTGCAGAGCCAGCGAGACTTCTAAAGTACAGATGAAGGATTTAACAGAGACTGTTAAAGGCATCCACTTTGTGCAGAAAAGGACTCCACGTGAAAACAAGGACAGTCGTTGTAAAATTGAATGTACATATTGTGGTACTTCTCATGTTAGAGGTAAATGCCCAGCATTTAACAAGAAATGCAACTATTGTCAAAAGATGGGGCACTTTGCTTCGGTCTGTAAAAGCAAGCAGAAAAATGTGAAGCCTCAAGAAGGTAAATACAGGCAGAAAGTACACTATGTCTCAAAACAAGAAGGGTATGGTGAAGTGGGAAGTCCTGAAGAGCTATTCATAGGTGCAATAGACAAAGTCGAAGATAATAAGAAAAGTGCCAATCCATGGTCAGTACAGTTAAACCTTGGGAATCTATCTCCACGCTTTGAGATAGATACAGGTACGAGGTGTAATGTCATCGCTAAAAGCCTTCTTGACAAGCTAGAGGAAACTGATATTGTCCATGTAAAGAAATCCAAAGCTCATTTGGTTGGGTATTTTGGGGAACATGTCATGCCACATGCAGAAGTGTTTATTCCCATAGCCTACAAAGGCAAATCTTTTCAGGCACCTTTCCAGGTTGTGGACAAGCCAGTACCTGCTGTGTTAGGAGGGGAGACAAGTGAAGTGTTAGGGCTGGTGAAGAGAGTATATGCCTTGCAAAAGAGCAATCTGTCTGATGAGAATTCTGATGTCTTCAGAGGAATTGGCTGCATAGTATAAAGATTGATGAGTCATTCACTCCTGTTATACATGCGCCAAGGAAAGTCCCTATAGCCCTTAGAGATAAAGTTAAGGTTGAGCTAAAACGCATGGAAGATGAGGGTATAATCGTAGCACAGAATGAGCCTACAGACTGGGTGAGCAGCATGGTAGTTGTTGAAAAAGCAAACGGTGCTGTGAGAGTCTGTATAGATCCAAGAAATCTAAATGAGGCAATTAAGCTGGAACATCATCCTATGCCTACGATAGATGATGTTGTTTCACGCATGCCCAAAGCAAAGTTGTTCTCCAAATTGGATGCCAGTTCTGGCTACTGGATGATCCAATTAGATGAGAAGAGTACAAAACTATGCACCTTCAATACACCCTTTGGAAGGTATTCATTTAAGCGTCTACCTTTCGGAATCTCCTCTGCTGGGGAAGTGTTCCAGAAAAGGATGTCTCAGTTGCTTGATGGCATTGAAGGAGTAGAGTGCATAGTTGATGATATCTTAGTGTGGGGAGAAAACACGAAAGAACATGATGAAAGGTTATGCAAGGTCCTTGAGAAGGCTAGAGAAAGCAATCTAAAGTTGAACCCAAAGAAATGTGAGTTCGCAATGACTCAACTAGACTATGTGGGATACACATTGTCAGAGAATGGATTGAAACCTGATCTGAGTAAGGTGAAGGCTATATTGCAAATGCCTCAGCCTCAGAGTTTAAATGAACTCCACACATTCATGGGATTTGTAAATTATCTGGCGAAATTTGTTCCCAATCTTTCTACAATTAGTGCACCACTGAGAGAGCTTTTAAAGCAAGATATTGAATGGTCGTGGGGAGATAGTCAAGAGCGAAGCTTCCAGGAGATAGTTAAGCTTGTGACTAATGCTCCTGTGCTGAAGTATTATGATGTGACCAAGCCTGTGACTTTGTCAGTTGATTCCAGTAGCAAGGGTCTTGGTGCTGTCATCATCCAGGATGGCAGACCAGTTGCATATGGGTCTCAAGCTCTATCTGAAGCTCAGTCGAAATATGCACAGATCGAAAAAGAACTCCTTGCCATTGTATACGGTTGTCAGAAATTTCACCAATATCTTTATGGTCGTGATTTCATCGTAGAAACTGATCATAAGCCACTGGAATCCATCTGTCGAAAACCAATTGCTCAAACACCACTCAGATTGCAAAGGATGCTCCTGAAGTTATTGCCATATAACATGAGTGTTGTGTACAAGCAAGGCAAAGAAATGTTTGTTGCAGATCTGTTAAGTAGAGCTTACTTACCAGAGACTGTAAAGATAGACATGCCCCAGATCAATGTGATTAACTATTTACCTGTATCGCCTGAAAAGTTCAGTGAATTACGCTCAGACACTGAGGGTGATGATACCTTACAACAGTTGAAGCACATGCCACATGGCCTGTCGAGGGTGGCCAGAACAGAAATCCTCAGTACCAATCTGTCTGAGACCATACTGGGATTTCAGGGATGAAATCACATGTTTGGATGACTTGATGTTCAAGGGAAATAAGTTGATCATTCCGTCAAAACAGAGAAAAGCAATGTTGAACAAGATTCACGAGGCACATTTGGGAATCGTCAAGTGTAAACAACGTGCTCGTGATATTTTGTTTTGGCCGGGGATGACGTCAGAGATTGAGGAGGTTGTATCAAAGTGTCCTACATGTAGCAAATTTCGGTCTCAGAACGCTAAACAGCCACTCATGCCTCATGATGTACCTAATCGTCCATGGGAGAAGGTAGCTTCTGATTTGTTCGAGTACAACGGTAAATCATTCCTGCTTGTCGTTGACTATTATTCCAAATTTGTAGAGTTAGCGAAATTAGACAACTGCAAGTCAAGCACTGTGATTTTGCATTTAAAATCCATATTCGCCAGGCACGGTATCCCTGATGTAATTGTGTCTGATAATGGTCCATGTTATGCAAGCCAAGAATTTGTGAATTTCATACAATCATGGGAAATTCAGCATGTTACATCGAGTCCATTGTATGCGCGGTCAAATGGGTTAGCTGAGCGTCATGTGCAGATCGTGAAGCAAATTTTAAGGAAAGCTGAACATAGTGGATCGGATCCATATATGTCCTTGTTGGAGTTGAGAAACACTCCTGTTGTAAATGGACAATATTCACCTGCTCAGATGCTTATGGGAAGGCGGTTGAAGTCTAAACTTCCAGTGCATCCTAACCTCCTTAACCCATCTGCTGTCAGCACTGACGACGTACGATGTGCTCTCAAGAAAGCTCAGACTGCTCAAAAGACTTATTACGATAGAGGGACTATTCCTCTGTCACATCTAGATCCGGATGAGTCTGTACGGATGCGGAAAGGAAAAACGTGGGAACCTGTAAAGGTGGACTCTCAGCACGACGCAAGATCCTACGTTGTGTCAACTCCGACAGGTGCTCAGTATCGCAGGAATCGCGAGCATTTGCTAAAAACCAAGGAAGATCCTGTCAGTACAGCGACACCCACAGATGTCGTTTCAGCGCCTGATGTAGCAGTCCAGCCTGCTGTTGAACGTCGGAACAGCAGTTCCACACAAGCCGAGGCAGTCGGGGAAGCTGGCGACACGTCAGTGGTAGCTGTCACCAGAAGTGGGAGACAGATCCGTCGACCAGTTCGATTCCGTGATGATGATTAAGGTGTATATATATGTATTATGTTAATGCTACGGATAGTTAAATGTATCTTTAGTGCGGATTTATATAGTGATGTCATGTACTTTAAACATGAAAGAGAAAGGATGTAATGTACGCGCGCGTTATGATTATGTAACTCTTTAACAGTCGCTAGGCGGATTATGTGTGAATACTTATACAAATCTTACCGCCAGGGGACCACTCTATAAATAGGGGGGCGTGACAAATAAAAGTTCTTCTTGTCAGATACTCTCGTGTCAGCGTCATGGTATTATAACGACTCTCAGGAACGTGACACGCGGCAACACAGCACACTTATGACTTGTTTTTTTTAAAGGTGAAGTTTTACATATTATGCTGTTTTGTATATTTAATATCAAAGTTTTGGTACTAAAAAAGTAGATCTAGTAGTCTAGTAGTACATTTGATTTGTGGTCAAGTGACCTGCCCCTGACAAAATCTGTCATTATTTAGGTTCCTATTAGATCTACCCTAGGTTGCTTTATTTGTGATCCGTAAAGTTTTGTTCGAGAGAAATTGCCATCTAAAAATAGGCTAAGGCAATGAAAAAAATTGACTGACCGAAAATTTTCGTTCTCAAAGTTTAAAAGTGCCGTGTTTTGCGGGGAGGGTTCATTGTATCGTGTAGGTTGAGTGCCATGGTCAGATAGATGTGGCCGGCAATAATTATGTTCCTGCCTTCCTGCTCCCTGATTTGGATTTGTAACTTCACGACTCAGCTCATATGTAATGAGCGTGAGTAATTATGCTCAAGATCTCTAGAATTTGAAACTGGGCGACTGGTTGACTGGGTTGTGTTACGGTTACCCAGTGTGAAGCACTGTGAATACTTTTTTATGTAAGTGTGGTCCGCCATTATTCAATGCAGGAAAACCAGCAAAAAGTAATCTACGATAGACAGAGATCCCAAATGACACGCAGCGGTGATACAAGCTTTCAGTTTTGAAGTGTATGTACTAAAGAAGGGGAGCACAACTTGTTTTGATTTGATATTTGGACTACTGTACTACTTTTTAAATTGTAATAAAGAATGCTAATGGATAGATGTTCGAAGATCTTGATAACTTATCTCTAGATGTAGGCTAATCTTGAGTGAAGGGTTTGTTATAAACCCAATTTTTTTTTTGCGCCAAATTCTTTAAAGCTTGGATCCAGCTTTGTACATTACCTTCTAGCTGAATCTATATTAGAAGTTAAAGTTATTTCAAGGATCCTACACGGACGCCTGATGAACTTTCAAACAGCCCACTTGAATGAACACAGATGTTGCTTTGATTCGATAATCAGAGTAAGGTTACTTTTTAAAGTAAGCTTATTAAAGAATGCCAATGGATAGATGTTCGAAGGGATTAATAGATCTAACTTATCTCTAGATGTAGACTAAGCTTAATTAAAAGTTTTGTTAAAATCAGTTAACAACAGCAATTTTTGCCTCATTTTTTTTTAAAGCTTAGATCCAGATAGATCTGTATTAGAAGTCTATTTTAATGAAAGGCTAAAAGACGGTTGTCCCAATCAAATGGTTCCTTTAGCTTGTCCAGGAACCAGTCAAAATTTCTTGACGGATCCTGCACGGACGCCTGATGAACTGTCAAATAACCCACTTGAATGAACCCAGATGTTGCTTTGATTCGATAATCAGAGTAAGGTTACTTTTTAAAGTAAGCTTATTAAAGAATGCCAATGGATAGATGTTCGAAGGTCTTAGGCCTAATAGATCTATACTCAAATTCATTAATGCCGTTCGCACTCCTTTTGGCCGATATCTTCGTGAATATTAGAGTAATCACCGAGATATTTTCTGACTTCTAAGCTTAGCACTGAACTAGATCTAAGACCCAACAGATTTAGACTTACTTTTCTCTCTTAGCGAATTATTTCTTTCTGGGTTATTCAAAGAAATAGTCCATACGATGAAGCTCCATTGACCACAAACGTCAGCCATTTAACAAACTAAAGGTTTGCTCGAGTTTAAAACTAAACTCTAGCCTAGATCTAAATATTACACAAATAAGTTACCTTAGCACTTTAATGTAGATCTATCACCAACCTTGATAAAAATTTACAAAAGCTAGACTAGACGTTACCAATGTTGTAACATCAACGAAGCCTGCTAAACTGCTGACAGATCTGAAACTGTCGTCTGCGCGTTCGACTTGTGCTGCCACCAAGCGAATGCAGCGCGCGCGCGTGTTGAGCGCCCTCTGTCAGGAGAGTGGAAACATGCATGTTGTCGCTATGATCAGCGTTTCATCAGTTGGAATTATGTTTTTGTATGTGAATTATCTACCAATTACCTACATTCTTTTGTGAATGTGCGGGTTTGGGCTGCATATAAGTTTTTGACTACAAAATAAACATGACATTTCCCAGAATGCATTTAAACGCATGCGCAAACATGTTACACTGGGTGTTGACTTCCTGTTCATTTTTTTTCGCTCTTTACAGTACGGGATGAAGAGACAGATTTTGTCAGTTTTTTACGTGTGTGTTATCTAAAGAGCTCGCTACGCTTGCTATAAATAATTTGATGACAAAGATACAAAAAAAGTCAATAAATTTGCGAAAAATAAACAAGTTGCATGGTAATTTATTTTCTATCCCCCCTCTCCTCTGATATGAAATGGTGCGCCCCTTACAGATGCTTTGAGCGTCAGATAAAACTGGTATTGAAGAATATGGACACCAGTTTACCTGCACCCAGTCGCTGTTTCATTCCGGAAATAAAAACCTTGTAGCTCCATTTTGTGTTATCTGCATCCGGGGGGGGGGGGGGGGGGTACTTAATACATTGCGGGTTTGGGGTGCGGATTCCGCAGTAACGCTCGCGCTCAAACCCGCTTGCTCAGAGCCAGGGGCGCGGATCTAGGAATTTGCCAAGGGAGGGGGAGGGGGGGGGGGTTGCTCTCTGAAAACTTGCGACCGGGGGTGTGCTCGCTCAAAAACTTGCGACCGCGGGCCAGAGGGGGTGGGGGGGTGCTGTCTGAAAAACTTGCGACCGGAGGGGCGGGGGGGGGGGCTTGGGTTTGGAGAAACCGACTTTAACAGTGTATGTTCAGTTTCCCAAGGGGCGGTTGCTCTCTGAAGACTTGGGACTTTAACATGTATGTTATATGTTCTGGTTCCCAAGGGGGGGTTGCAACCCCCTAACCCCCCCCCCCCCACTAAATCCGCCCCTGAGGGCGTTTTACCGCCCAAATCGGCTCGGTCGGGGTATTTCTTCGCGGCAACCTGCTCTATGACCGCACACTTTCAGAGCACCTACCCCCGTTGCAAGTTTTTTAAAAATCCGCTCTATCTTTTCCATCATCAATATTTTTTTTATCACAAATATCCGCTCTCTCGGGCATCAAGAAACCCGCGGAACCCCTCTCCCAGATTCGTATAATAACTCTTTCTTGCAGTTGAAAATTCCTATAGGGTATATTTTTTTTCTTATGGGACACTTCCAAGACGGGTTGGGAGAGGGGGGGGGGGTATTTCCGTTAGTCAGGAACAGGCTTTGCATAAACCAGTGAATTGGGAATGAGCAAACTAATTATTCGTGAAGTGGAAATGAGATATTAGCCGACTGTCGTGATCAATGATTTTCATTAATAGTGCACTGAGAATGTTTACTTAATACTATAAATAACCGTCAATGGGGGAGTTTTGCTTATTTTCAAATCATTGCCGAATTCCGTCACCCATGCGTGGCGGGCAAACTTTTGTCGTTGTTACGCATGGGTGATTCCTTCACCAGATGGCGCCACTGTTCCATGCGGTTTCTACGGAACTCGGCACCGAAAAGGAAATTCCGATACTCCCCCATTGGGATTTAAAGCTCAAATTTGTATCATGTATCCGCCCTTCCCTTGTATGCGGAGAGTTCTCCATTTAATTCGTCTTGACCTGGGAATAAAGAAATTGATTCTTCGTGACTTGCCTCTATTACAATAAAGTCAGTGCAAGAAACCTAATTGTCAGATATGTAATTTTACAAGCGATTTGTCATAATCTTGGCAAATATTATTTCAATGATCGATTTCTGCGTTAAGATTGCTATGTGTTGTAAAAGAGGCTATGAACGTACAATACAATGTATAAATAGACAAATTGCATACGCAGTCGTGGATCCAGGAAGTTAAAAAGACGATGGTCCACTTCTTTGGGTTCGAAATGCTGATGACCGAGGTGGAAGGGGGTGGAGGGGGGCTGGAGGTACTCGGCTCGCATTAGTATTCGACACCCCAAAATCAAAATTCATACTGATCATCTCACAGTTCGCAGGAACCACGAATGATATACCAACCCTTGCCAACAGCCTTCCAATGTTGCCCTTTCACATGTCAGTGATATAACCCGAAGTCGCCGAAGATGTCGTTGACCATTCAATAATCATATAGGCCAAGTAGGTAGTATGAACAGCCTGAAATACCATTGCTTATCCTCGTCTATTGATCAAGCCATGCAGTGTAGGGATAATTCATGGTAACCCGAACGGTGTAACTACGTTTTACCTGTCATGAGTCCCGTGGCAAGTGTATGACCAATGCGAAACCTTCATTTGATCTTTTCACAGCCCCCGCGAAAAGGGTGACAGTGGCGGCCCCTGGCGGTCAAGGATACAGACGGACGGTTTCTCCTGGCGGGCATCACGTCCTGGGATATCGAATGTGCGTCCGGCAAGCCCGGAGCCTACACCAGGGTGTCCGACTACTTCTCCTGGATAGAGAGCGTCACCAAGATATGAAGAGGACCGCTAGGGAGCGGGGGGGGGGGGGGGGCGGAGGTGCTGATCTTAGACGCAAGAGCCGAGAGGTGGGGGTGACTTATTTCGGCGCACATACTTTCTGAAATATATAGTAATATTCGTAGTGCAGACGCTTAGTTCCTTATATCATGGAAGGGGGCCATCCCGTGGCCTTGCAGATAGCCCAATTGGTTACTAGCGAGCCGGTTCTGCTAGATCCTGCTAGACCATGACAAACACTGCTGGGTATTATGTACACTGATATAACAGATCATTTCCCAATATTTCTGATTTCGAAATATTGCCGAGAAGTGGCGAACAAACAGGTTGTACCGAGAAGAAACTTTAGTAGAAAAAATATATCTGAGTTTGTAAGCGTTATCGCGATGCAAAATTGGCAGGACACATTAGAAGAGACTAATACTCAAGATGCATTTACGAAACTCCATACCACATTATGTCAACACTATGAGTGCTGCTTTCCATTGTTATCCTCGTCTTCCAAATACAAAAGTAGAAAACCCTGGCTGACTAATGGGTTAAAGAACTCTATTAAAATGAAAAATAAACTTTATCTTCAAAGTCGATCACTTAAAAACGAATTATATGCAAAGGAATATAAAACGTATAAAAATAAGCTATTACATACACTTAGGGAAGCAGAGAAACGTCACTACCAGAATCAAATTAAAACTAACCAGGGAAATCTATTTAAAACCTGGAAAACGATTAAGGAAGTAATTAATCGTAATAAGTGCATTAAAAAGCAAACGACTTTTATAAAAAATGACTGCCTTATCTCGGATCGAAGAGACATTACCAATGGGTTTAACCAATTCTTCGTAAATATCGGAAGTACCCTGAGTAAAAACATTCCTAACACGAATGATACACCATCGGCCTTTCTCGATAAGGCAAATTCCCACACTCTTTTTCTTGATCCGGTTACCAATGATGACATTTATAGCATTATGGGATCACTAAAGAATGGTTCGTCTGGATGGGATTCCATTGGTCCGAAAATTATCAAAAATATCATTCCTCATCTGACTGAGCCGTTGCATCATGTTATCAATCTATCATTCTCCCAAGGCTACTTTCCCAACGAATTAAAAATTGCGAAAGTGATTCCAATATTTAAGGCAGGGGATAAGAAGATGTTCACCAATTATAGACCCGTATCAGTCCTTCCTACTATTTCAAAGATATTTGAAAAGGTAATGTATAATAGGCTACTGGATTTTATAAACAAACACCATTTGTTACATGACCACCAGTTTGGTTTCAGACCCAAACATTCAACAACTTTGGCTTTGATACTACTAGTTGATAAAATATCATCTGCCTTAGATAGGGGGGAATCGGCAATCGGGATTTTCTTAGATTTTTCTAAAGCATTCGATACCGTTAATCACAATATCTTATTTTTAAAATTAGAAAGATACGGTATCAGAGGTATTGCATTAGACTGGTTTAAAAGTTACCTTTTTGACAGGGAACAATATGTTGAATACGATGGGGCTAACTCCGAGAAATTAAACATAAACTGCGGAATCCCGCAAGGCTCTGTTCTTGGACCACTTTTATTCCTCGTTTACATAAATGACTTAGCATCTCTGACTAGCAAACTGTTTAGTATACTATTTGCAGACGATTCAAACTTTTTTATTACGGGGAATGACATTGAAAAGATGATCCGAATAGTAAACTTAGAGTTGGAAAAAATTAAACATTGGCTCCAGGTTAATAAATTAACACTTAATCTTAGCAAAACCAAATTTATGATCTTTAAAACCCGTCGTAAAAAAATGTCTGTTTTATCCAAAGTACAAATTTCGGGTCATGCTATTGAGCAGGTCTCATGCATAAAGTTTTTAGGGGTTCAACTCGATAGTAGCCTGCTCTGGAAAGAACACCTACAATACATTAAAGGCAAGATTGCAAGGGGTTTAGGGGTAATTACTCGGGCTAGAAAGGTGTTTACCAGTGATATATTGCGTAGTCTTTATTTTTCATTCGTTTATCCATATCTTTTGTACGCCCAAGAAGTTTGGGGTGGGGCCTATCAGTCCTATTTACATCCATTGTTTATTTTGCAGAAAAGGGCTGTTCGTATAATTACAGGTGTTAACAAGTATTCTCACACGGAAAATCTGTTTAAAGAAATTAATATTTTACCTTTGACTAAATTGTATGAATATAGTGTTGTTTTATTAATGTTTAAGCAATACCAGGGTATATTACCGGAACCTGTTCAATCGTTATTTGTTACGAGGTCTAGCATCCACAGTCATAATACTAGAGGAGCGAAGCTACTACATATCCCAAAGGCTAGAACTGGTCATTTCCGCAAATCTATAAGATATTCGGCTATTACTTTCTTTAATAAGTGGTGTAATAAGTTAGAATTTAACTCATCCCTTCACTCATTCAAGAGAACAATAATGTCCTCCTTAGTAGTAAACTAGTCGAAACTTTATATTTATATCCAATATTCTTTGAGATAAACATCCTACTATTGTGGCCCTTTCACGTTATTTTTTTGTTTCTACTTGTATCTGTATAGACCTAGTTGTGAAGTTCTATTTTACGTTAGCATATAAGCTTCGGCTTCTGCTGTTGTCTATGTAATATATGTTTGTTTACTTGTGATGCAGACCTTTGGACAATAAACATTATTATTATTATGCCAGTGCGTGGTTCGAAGCTAGATGTATAGACAAGCCTAATCACCCTGGCGGCTGAGAGCTTATGACGAAAAATGACGTCTGATGACGCATGGCTGACGACTTATGTCTGCGGATTTCACGCTAAACCGGGACCTTGTGGGTGGATAATTAAAGGACTTAGAGCGTTCCGTAGCTTTATCATGGGGCTCCTCGCTGCCTGGCTACCTGGACTGCCTGGTGCCATCGCTGTCACCTCGACCTCTAGCCTATTAAACCCGCATAAGGGACTCGATTTGACTTGTACCAATGCCTGCATTTCGGGTTGCTTTGACCGAACCTGACGGTTAGCAAGCAGCTGAACGGCAGCGGACCGGTCAGCATTACACAGGGTAGCGGTGTAAGGTATTTTGTAATTTGGCACATGATAAAATTGAAGCATGGGTAAACATAATTAAACTCTGTGACGTCATTTCCGAGTGGAATCGGACATGGAATCGATAGTTGCTGGGTTCTTTCTTACATAACGTTAATTAATGTGGGACTGTTTGAAGAAGCACTTCTGACATATACAAGAAAGTGTCGCCTTAATGATGACAGATTTAATATTTTTAACATGGGGAGTCCCGTAGGGACATTTCCGTCAACCGTAGAACCGAAAGTAAGATGGGAGCGTACTATTTTAAAGTTATGGTCAAACAGGAAACCCCACTTGCCACATAATGACGGCATTTGCGCATTTTTGGCATTTTTCCCGATGTTTTCCGATCTTTTTAATGTACCGAAATTGACGTCATCGTGACGCCATATGACGCATGCGACAAACCTCAGATTTCATAGACCTCTTTATCACTCATATTTGTATGATTAGATTAGAGTCTGGGCTAGAGTCCCAAAGCGATATCTTTAACTTAAATAGGACAAACCACAGAAGAACTGTTCAAGGTAATTTTTTTGATTAACTGAGATAGGTTCCTTCTACGATTTTTTTTCTCCAGAAAATCACTGCGACCTTGACCTTTGACAGATTTTGTCCGGTAACTAGCAGGAACGTTGCATAGTCTTCCGGTATCTGTTGGCGAAGTTTGATAGCAAAGGCAGTGTAGCTTCGAGAGTTGTAAGCCGATCAGACCGACAGATACACACACAGACTACCGAGACCAAGACCCATGATGGCGATTTTCGCCATAACAACCACGACGCATTCATAGTATGACGATTTTCGTCATAACAAACACTCTAGTCATCGGGCTATGGCTCCGGTCGGCGGGCTATGGCTCCGGTCGCCGTGCTATGGCTCCGGTCGCCGAGCTATGGCTCCGGTCGCCGGGCTATGGGTTCCGGTCGCCGGGCTATGGCTCCGGTCGCCGAGCTATGGCTCCGGTCGCCGGGCTATGGGTTCCGGTCGCCGGGCTATGGCGCCGGACGCCGGGCTA
The DNA here is from genome assembly GCA_964019135.1 of Arenicola marina. Taxonomy (NCBI): domain Eukaryota; kingdom Metazoa; phylum Annelida; class Polychaeta; family Arenicolidae; genus Arenicola; species Arenicola marina. The sequence continues at coordinate 24,710,751 of OZ025250.1, read as the reverse complement.
TGGCTTCGGTCGCCGGGCTATGGCTCCGGTCGCCGGGCTATGGGTTCCGGTCGCCGGGCTATGGCGCCGGACGCCGGGCTATGGCTCCGGTCGCCGAGCTATGGCTCCGGTCGCCGGGCTATGGGCTCCGGTCGCCGGGCTATGGGTTCCGGTCGCCGGGCTATGGCGCCGGACGCCGGGCTATGGCTCCGGTCGCCGAGCTATGGCTCCGGTCGCCGGGCTATGGGTTCCGGTCGCCGGGCTATGGCTCCGGTCGGCGGGCTATGGCTCCGGTCGCCGAGCTATGGCTCCGGTCGCCGGGCTATGGGTTCCGGTCGCCGGGCTGAGGCTTTGGGGGCTTCACTAGGCGGTAAAACCGAGGCGCGGGGAAACCAGAACGCAAAGCCATCAATGTACCCTTCAGCAACGTGCCAACCAAAGGTGGGGCACGACAAACCATCGTTAGGTGCCCGCGCCTGCGCTAACATTTCCGCGGCATTATAGAGAGATAATTGTCTTATCTTTAACAATATCATGATTCCATAGTTAGCCATGCCTGGACCAAAGCAAACAAAAAATTGTTTCACACACTCGATTCTTCAGGCACAAACCGCGCAGCCGGCCGGTTTCCAACACTCAAACTTTGACTACATTGACTGAATTGTAAATAGTGTGCTATAATGCACGCGATAGCTTAGCGTAGACTTAAAGGACGCTAGATTCACTGAATACCTAGCACTTTTCGTATGTCCCTTATAAGATCAATTACGAGCTGATTTTTTTTCGACTGGAGCAAATAAAAAAAAACACATTGCAGATACCAGGCCGTTACAGGGACAAAAGACACAAAAGAGTTACACCATTTAGCAAAAGAGATAGCACTAAGACGTTATGACGGTTAATCGTTAGTAGAGTAAATTTTGCCATGTAAACGGACTCGCACATGTAATTGAAATTCAAGTATTTTTACAAATGGGCCAGCGGCCTATTAACATTCAATAAACGGAATTCTAGAGTGAATATAAGGGGCAAATTATTCCAAAATGATATTCGTCTTTAACAGAAATGTCATCGGTTCAAGTATCATATTTACACCCTTCTTCTCTGTCTAATTTATTGGGTCTTTCTCCTTCTATGTCTGTCAGCAGAACATCTCAACCTTGCTATAAAGCCTTTCTATGACATTTGCGACATCCCTCAAATACAGTTCTTGTTCTGACAAAGATTTAACTTGCGCTAACGTATCACGTTTACTGCACTCGTTTAACTCATGTAGCAACTCTTGTTCCTGCTGTCTTATCTAGATTGTACAACATTTTACAGCAAGCTTTCGGTAATCTGGAGCCATAGATCCTTAACAGATTACATCTATATTTATAAGTCACTCATATAGTAATGTTTTTTTCTCGCGAGACTTAAACAAAATGTGTCGACTGTGTTGTGTTTATCTCATTTGGGAAAGTGTGGTATTCGTAGATACTACGTCATCCAAATTAGCACATTATGGCAATATTTGACATTGTAACACGTGCTGATCCATTTATTTCTCATGAAGACATTTACACAGTCAGACAATGTGTTAAAAATATTTTCACAGAATATGTTGAAGATCATAATCAGTACAAAATTTGCTTATGAGCAGCTTTCATCACTCGCCGACTGCATAATAATATGATGTGTTTTATTCCACATGCTAAGCTACATCGACTGGGCACGTGTTTGTAAAATCTCGTCTGGAAGTTTGCAATATAGTCTTTGCCTCAACTGTCAATGTCGTATATATGTTAATACAGGAATTACCAGTTCATCAAACACCCTCCATCACAATCCACCACCCAGGACCGTTACCAAGCTCTATAACAACATATCACTCAGGACAGTTACAAAGCTCCATCACAGCCCATCACCCAGGAACGTTGCCAAGCTCCATCACAACCTATCACCCAGGGACGTTACCAAGCCCCATCACCCAGGAACGTTACCAAGCCCCATCATAACTCATCACCCAGGACCAATTAACAAGCTTCATCACAACCCATCACCCAGGACCGTTACAAAGCTTCATCCCAACCCACCACCCAGAACCGTTAGCAAGCTCCATCACCACCCATCACCCAGAACCGTTGCCAATGTCCATCACAGCCCATCACCCAGGACAGTTGCCAAGTTCCATCACAACCCACCACCCAGGACCGTTACCAAGTTCTATCACAACCCATCACCCAGGACCGTTATCAAGCTTCATCACAACCCCCCACCTAGGACCGTTATCAAGCTTCATCACAACCCATCACCCAAGATCGTTATCACGCTTCATCACAACCCACCACCCAGAACCGTTAGCAAGCTCCATCACAACCCATCACCCAGGACCGTTGCCAATGTCCATCTCAACCCACCACCCAGGACCGTTGCCAAGTTCCATCACAACCCACCACCCAGGACCGTTATCAAGCTCCATCAGAAACCACCAGGTATCACTATCAAAACACTTAACCTGGCCAGCAATCTGCATGTAGCGTCATGGCTTTCTGAGCTATAGTCCAGTTTAAGCGACAGGAAAAAATTGGCATTTGTAATAAAGTACAACATCAACGTCTTTACCGTCCAGGCACCATTTCTTCTTAGCTTTAACAACACCTCAATTTCTCCAAACCATGACTTTCGTCTTCACGAGATTAAATTAATAGCACAGTTTGATAAACCATCAATAATATTGTGCTTTTATAAATAAGAATGTAGGTCATAGCGCCGCAATACAGGACTTCGCATATATCCGCCATCTTGGAAAAGGCATGGTAGGCGCATATAGTTCTGGGAAATAATTTGGAGTTATCTGGAATATTTCTGCGGAGATCAATACGATATTCCCAGATTAATAGCGTGTCATGCACGTAATTAACGAGCTTGGTTTCGATCCAGAAGATATAACTTCTCCTATACACAGATGACAAGATCTTATGTTTAATTGTATACCAATTTATATACCAGCACATCTGGCGAGTACTCTTTGAAACATAAATATAATAACATAAATGGCCTGGTGGTTCGTATTTAACAGATAGCTACAACCAATCTGCTATACGCAGAGTTTCTCTGATTCTCTACTGTGTTCAACCTTTACTGATTCTTTAAATGGTTATTGCATTCACAAGAAGGCAAATATATTTGTACTGTCTTCACGACAGGTACGGCAGCCATTCAGACATGCCTTTGCGTAGGAGTTCTCAAACAATCATTGTATTGCGTAGCAGACACAGTTCGAACAATGGTTTCGTCCTGAACCGTTACCTTGCGTTGTTACCTTGAGTCGTTAGGGCTTCTTTTTAGCGAATGAGGCACAACACACTGTGTACCTAAATTGTTACAATCCCATGTGGGCCCTCAGGTGTTTCGTTAGCGTTATCTTTTTTGCGAAAGACACAGAACACACTTCGCACTTAAATGGCTTCTCTCCCGTATGTGTCCTCATATGAATTGTCAACGTGCACTTTACTGTGAAAGACGCGGCACACACTTTACACATAAATGGTTTCTCTCCCGTGTGGGTCCTCAAGTGATTCTTTAGCGCGCCCTTATGTGAGAAAGACGCATCACATACTCTGCACAGAAATGGTTTCTCTCCCCTGTGAAACCTCATGTGAGCAGCTAGGTGGCTCCTTTGTGCAAAAGACGCAGTACATTCTTGGCAAATCAATGGTTTCTCTCCTGTGTGGGTCCTCACGTGAGTCCTCAGCGTTCCCTTCTCTGCGAAAGAGGCCAAACACACTTTGCACACATACGGTTTCTCTCCGGTGTGAGTTCTGACGTGATTCGTTAACGTGCCTTTCTCTGCGAAACGGGCCGAGCACACTTTGCACGCATATGGTTTCTCTCCCGTGTGAGTCCGCATGTGCTTCGTCAGAGTCTCTTTCTGTGCGAAAGACACAGAACATACTTTGCACAGAAATGGGTTTTCTTCGATGTGGGTTCATACGTGAGTCCTTAGCGAAGTCCTTTGTGCGAAACACGCAGCACACACTTTGCACACAAATGGGGTCTCTCCCGTGTGAGTCCTCACGTGTTTAGTTAGCGAGCCCTTACGTGCGAAAGACTTTGCGCACAAATGGTTTCTCTCCTGTGTGAGTCCTGACGTGACTAGTTAGCCCGCTCTTTAGTGCGAAAGACGCAGCACATATATTGCACACATGTGGTTTCTCTCCCGTATGAGTCCTGACGTGACCCGCTAGCGTTCCCTTCTCTGCGAAAGATGCCGAACACAGTTTGCACATATATGGTTTCTCTCCCGTATGAGTCCTGACGTGAGTCGTTAGCGTTGCCTTCAATGCAAAAGAGGCCGAACACACTTTGCACACAAATGGTTTCTCTCCTGTGTGAGTCCTGACGTGACTAGTTAGCCCGCTCTTTAGTGCGAAAGACGCAGCACATATATTGCACACATATGTTTTCTCTCCCGTATGAGTCCTGACGTGACCCGCTAGCGTTCCCTTCTCTGCGAAAGATGCCGAACACAGTTTGCACACATATGGTTTCTCTCCCGTATGAGTTCTGACGTGAGTCGTTAGCGTTGCCTTCAATGCAAAAGAGGCCGAACACATTTTGCACACAAATGGCTTCTCTCCGGTGTGGGTTCTCATGTGAATAGTTAGCCCGTATTTACGTGCGAAAGACGCAGCACACACTTTGCACAGAAATGGTTTCTTGTCCGTGTGAGTCCCCGTGTGTATCGCTAGTTTTCTCTGTTCAGCGAAAGTGGGAGAACGCATGGTGCACACAAATGGTTTCTTTCTAGTATGGGTCCTCACGTCGGTGACTTTCTCCATGTTGCTCAGGTTTCCATATGGGTCATTGTCCGTACGTGAAGCCATGCGTGAAGCAGATCATCTGCAGCTATATCAATCAGATGACTGGGAAGTCATGTGTGTGGGTCGAGCTGACGAGCGCCGGGCGAAACGATATTTATTGGCACCGCCTTTCTTCCATGAAGTTTACTAGTCGACTTCATATTCTGCAACAAGTGAAAGACACACAGACGCATCAACGAAATGCCAAGCCTCAAGTGTTTTGTTCAATTTCAACGTCATTTACACGTAGACAGAAATTCGCACCGCAAAAACGAAAATAAAGAATACCTTCATGTTCTCAAAGCGAAGTGTGTTAAAGAGATCCCCTTGAAAACCATAATAACTCATTTTATGAATGCACTCAGCTTGCAACAAAAAGCAGAGTGAAACTATATGTAATATAGCTCAGTGCCTTGTGTAATGCACAAATATCAGAGGTGTGTTGACTGTTCTATAGCAATAAGGAAGATGCCATGCGTAAAACTTTAAAGGGCGAGTACAATTACTTATCGGACTGGTTGGAAGTTGTAGATCTAGTTGTAATGTAAGCTAAAGTACTGCAGCACATGGGTTTATCCAGAGGAAAAAGAACATATTCTGCAACCGTTAACTGGCAGAAGCTGCTAATCAGACAATAAAGCGGAATATTCCCTGAAACAGTATGTACTGTTTTTTAACGCATGAACAATATAGTTCTTTCTAAATAACAGTGCCCATATTTGCCAGATGTATACATCAATATTAATCACAGGGGTGTGGGGGGGGGGGGGCACATGAATGATTGAGTGGCTAACGATCCTTTGTCACAGAGTAAAGGCAAAGCCCGGGGAGCATGACACTTTACACTGGATCCATCCCATTGATATTAATTAGATCATGTGCAAATTAAAGCGGCCTTGACAAACACAAGTGTGTGTCTTAATGTAAATACAAGTGTGTGAAACTTCATGCATAATCTAACAACATGGGCACATGGAACCCATGCAACTTGCAGTTTGGAGGATATAGGAGTCCACATTGTAATAACATTTTATATAATACTACTAGGGTAGTCATTATTATGTCACCTATCACCTGCATAACACAATTAATAATACATGCATATAACATCCATGATAGCAAGATATAACAAAATAAAGTTTTAGATTATATGATCAAGTTATGCAAATCCCTAAATTACTGGTAACTAAACTATCGGTAAGTGACGGAAATCTTTGTTTAACTTTGTAACAAGAAGGATATGCCAGCATTCAATTACCTATTTGAAAAATAAGACATAGAAACCCTGGAAATTGCATGATCTTTCCGCATAAGGCAAGTTAAATGCCAATAAACCCTTATTTGAAATTGCTCATTAGGGTGATTGGCATTCTGATTCCATAATGCTGGCAAAAATAAAAATAAATACCAGGGTATATTGCCTATTCACCCTGTCCCATATGTAGACTATATACATCGAAATTTGAGCAGTGCTGCAGTTTTTGCCTTTAAAATCTAACAACATGGCTAACCCATGTTTCACACCTTTTGCCTAATTTTGACACCCCAGGGTAGTTCAGATTTATTTGCATCACTCATCTGTAGGTTAAAAAGTATTGAGCGCTATCAAGCTTTCAGATTAACTTGTTTACATATTTTAATCAATGCAATTATTACCATTTTAACAAAATTGTGCAGAACGATATATATTTTATTTATATCAAACCAATTTTTATATTGGCTGATGTAATAAAAAAATCCTTGTCAAAAACTGGTGACCCTGCTAGAAGAGTATAGAATACCACCCCAAAACATAGACCATACAAATATTTGTGTACGCTGTCTATCTGGGTATGAAGCTTTTTGTCAAAACAATCAGCATACTGTCTGAACTACTGCTACTAAAACTGTACTGCTTTCAAATATAGGTACCGCATTTATATATAATAAACAGGGGTTTAACTTGTAAAATTGTGTCCAAAAAGGCAACTACTGTACATCTAGTTTACCCCATATGGCCAGGTGCAGAAAATGTATGGCAAAGAAAAAAATTTAATACAACATACAATGTATTGTTTATTCTGAATTTTGTTACATTTAATAAATCAATGCATTCAATGATCCATGTAGACCAATTTTCTGAAATTTTAGATTTCCTTATTAAAATTACAACCAAAATAAAAAGATACTGTACTGTCTGTACATCCAGGCAAAACAATATCATTAAGGGTGAATAATGGTTTCAAAACATAAAGTATACAATTATTTTGTATTTCTGCTGGCTAAAATGGAATATGCTATCACAATTATTTTGCTTTTTTCGCCAATTTAAACAATTTTTATTAGTAAAATTGCAAGAAATCTATGATGAGGAATGAAAATGTTGTCTGCCTTGTCTTCTTCACAATATATTATAAATTTGGACATTTATTGCTCAAAATTGTTTATAGATGTAGATTTGCATGAAGGTAGACATAACAAATTAAAATATGCTTAACATTGATCCTATAATATTGTCCCAACTGTAACGGTAAATGTTCTTACCGGTAAGTAAAAAATAGCAAAAAAAACTGACTCGATTGATTTTACTCTGAGCACAGTAAGCATATATGCATAAAAATAAACCATAATTTAGGCATCAATGTAAATACGTCAGACATTAGGAGTACTGGAGTGAGACTTAATAAACATGTTTAACAAGTGCAAATTTAATTCATTATGGAATTATTTATGTAATGCCTGAAATAGTTACCAGTAGTATAGTTCATCATCATTCCTCCATCCAAATTACGATCAATTTAGTAAGCAACTAAAGATTAGTGTTTTCCACCGTTACTGTTGGGACAAAAAAAGCCATGCAAAAGGAGACACCCTAGATGTGTAACATGCATAGGTAAGGTTAAGAAGCAATAATATGTGCACAGAGGTTAGTACTAATATTATGTGTACTGGTTTTTAATAATTTCTGTACAAGAACCCCATGCTTACAAAACAGTGGTTTTGCTTCAAAATAGCATTGCCAAAAATTACACATTTTGGTGTCAGTTTGGCTATTCCACATTTTATTTTGTAATAAATGTTGAGCTACCGTTATATATACTACCTTTATACAACCAAAACCATTTTGATACTATCTTAGAGTTTAATGCAACATTACTGTTCTCAAATTAAAGAAAGCCATCAAATGTCATGCAAAATTGCTTTAAAAATAGCCTTTTCAGCTAGTTTTTTCTGCCATTACTTCGTAGCCGGTCAACTGATTCACCTGAAATTTTCGATGCAGCTTCCATGATCATGGACACATATAATAATATGACAAATACCCTTAGCATATATATTGTATGCATTTCAAGTATCTGCTTCAATTTGGAGTTTCCTTATTTGCACCTGGCCATATTTTTTTAATCTTTACCCTCGAAATGCACCTTTTGCCAGGTTTTGTGAGGCATACCAGTAGAGAGAGAGGGGGAGGGGTGGGGGCACTACACATACCCCTGTCAGTGTCTATTTTAAATGCCTTAAAAAAGAAAAAAAATCTTGACTAAATCGTGCACTATTCACTTGCTTTCCAAATGCTCTCTATATGGCATGGCCGGCACCCTTCCACTACTGCAGTAACGTAGTACCCCCCCCCCCTGGAGGGGCCAGGTTAGCTACCGGTACTTTAAGTTAAGAATGTTACAGCTGACACAGCAGAGCTTGCAGCTTAACCTACACTTATAGCAATCTCTAGCAAGCTATTATGGTAATGTATATGAAGAGAAACAACAAGAATAACCCTGCTAAAAATGTTCTATAGAGTTTCTATAAGAAATATTCTATAGAGTTTCTATAGAATATTTCTAAAGAAGTGCTCTATAGCACTTTAGGACAAAACTCTATAGGCTGCCTATAGGACGCATCTATAGAACTCTATAGACATGCTATAGGACTCATCTATAGAACTCTATAGACATGCTATAGGACGCATCTATAGAACTCTATAGACATGCTATATGACGCATCTATAGAACTCTCTAGGCATGCTATAGGACGTATCTATAGAACTCTATAGACATGCTATAGAACGCATCTATAGAACTCTATAGACATGCTATAGGACCCATCTATAGAACTCAATAGACATGATATAGGACGCATCTATAGAACTCTATAGACATGCTATAGGACGCATCCATAGAACTCTATAGACATGCTATAGGACACCATCTATAGACATGCTATAGGACACCATCTATAGACATGCTATAGGACATCGTCTATAGACATGCTATAGACATGCATGCTATAGGACACCGCTATAGAAATCTAGATATGCTATGGGGCACAGCCATAGAAATCTATAGACATGCTATGAGACAAGTCAATAGAAAGCTATAGACAAGCTAAAGGACACATCTGTAGAAAGCTATAGACAAGCTAAGGTACACATTTATAGAAGCTAGTCTATGAACAGGCTCTAGAACAAGTCTATAGCAATCTAAAGACATACCACTGACTCAGAGGTCGCCAATGTTATGCTGACAGGTATACCACTCCGATCCCGATGGTATGCTGAAAGGTACACCCCTCAGGTCCCCAATGGTATGCCGAAAGCTAGGTCTACGCCTATGGCCATACCACTGGCACTGAGGCTGTCAATAGACTGAATGGTATAGGCTACTGAAAGGTATACCACTCAAAACATCAATGGTAGGGTAAAAAGCATGCCACTAAGCCGAGGGTCTCATTGGTATACCTTTTACTATATCATTGGGAACCTCAGAATCTGGTAATCCTGTGTGTGAAGCCACTGTTGTAGGTGAGGTAGGTTCTCGTAACGTCCTCAGTCAATGTGTAGGTATCTCTTCCTAACCCAAGGCTAAGCTGTCACCTGTGAGTGTGACACTGTCACTGGTCACCGGTCATGCCGGAGTATCTCGAAAAATACGGATTACCGGGTACTGCATAAATATGTCCTTCATGTGCGTAAAGTGTAATCCGCATAGTAGACCGGTTTCGTTGGTATACCACTATGCAGACAAGAATCGCAAAAAAGACAAGAATAAGAAATCCATAGATAATATAGATTATCCACATTTCCAAATATATATTATATAAACAAGGTACAGAATGTGAATAATAACATAATGCAATAATATGAACTGTACAACATTCTAGGAATATTGACCTACCCAACATAAAATATTCAGCATGTTCAGTACACTACAATTCAAAGCACCTGTACATATTCATCCCAGAAAGAAAATCCAATTGTTTCCTGACATATATACCTTTATGTATACCCACAAATAGTATCTAACCGATGCAGCTTACTGCAATGAATTTTAGTAATTAACCAGATAAAAAACAGTAAATACAAATCCATGGGAATTGCTCAGACATTCTTTATCTTACATACAGAGTTAATACCAGGAATGTGTTCGAATGAATGAAATATATAGTCCCCAACTGCAAATTCTGGTGGCATTGATTCTGCAATTTACTTAATTATATTACTCTCACAGTCTTCAGCAACTTACAGCTTACACACATATGAATTAGTCATAACATTATGATTACATAAAATACACCCTCAATTTTCTTCTGCTGGATCATTCCCTAATATGCGCAGCAGCTTCTGATAGTCTCCTTATTGTAGCTTCTTGTTTCTTCCTTGCCAGCTGCGAATCATGATGCTTGTTATGATGCACTAAAATGTGAAGTATTCGCAAAATCTGAACAATATCTGCTGACCTTGTCCATCTCAAAATAAAAGTTAATTACAGCATATGCTATAGGTAAAACACGACTGAAAGGTGCACATTTTGATGATGTAGTACACAGGAAAGCTACACTTGTCCATGTGATATCATCACCCGGTATAGCAATTTTCTGACAGGTAAACATTCTTCTATAACTGAATGCTGTTTGGTGGACAGAAAATTGATATATATTTGTTTCCTTTAACTCTCATTACCAAATTATGACAAAATCAGATTCATAAATGCTGTAGAGTAAATTTTCTGCCCATATTTGCTATAATCACTCAACAGTCATATTATAGTCATAACTTGTATCTAGCCATCGTGTATAGATTTTCACTAAAACTAATGTATTTTGAGTGAAATGCTGTAGAGTGAAGTTTCTGCCCATATTTGCTGTAATCACTCAACAATAGTCATATTTTAGTCATAACTTGTATCTAGCCATCGTGTATAGGTTTTCACTAAAACTATAATGTATTTTGAGTGATATAAGACTATGATGATATGAAAACGTACGATTGTGCTGCCATTTTATCTGTTTTTTTTTATAATATAAACAATATTTCTTCATGCTAATGCTCCAGCAGACACACTGTCATATACTGGTGTATAAGTCGTACTCCTTGGCAGCGAGGAAAAAAAGCTATGACTTATACAGCAGAAATTACGGTATAAATATGACTTTAGCCCCGGCCATAGCTGCGATCTTCAGCATAAGAATAATTTCAACGCTGGGGATCACAACTACCCCGGCCCAAGCTTGACTTAAAAAATTAGTTGCTTTACCTACCTGCAAATTAAGAGAAATGAGTTGTGTCACTTCCACTTCTCGGCTGCATACAGGTGCTTGGTTCATAATAGAAGTCCCATGGTCTGCATCATTAAACGCCAGTACTATACTTACTGCTTACTGTAGCCTATAGCGTAGGCTACAGCCAGCCGGGAGCCAGTAGGCTAAGCGTAGTAGCTGTAGCCTTTAGTGTATGCGTACAGGGCGTAGCTCTATGAGCGAATGAGCAAGTGCCAAGTCAAAAGGTGGCAAGTCTTGTAAAAAACAAAACACAATTTATAAAATCTTCTTCTGGCCTTAATTTATGATGTCACGTTGAAACCTGGGTTTCTTCAGGTGCTACACAATGAGATATTTATAAATGAATACTTTTCAGCTATATATGTAAGCAAATATTCGTGAATTTGTAGCTCATATGTACATGTAACTTTGGGTTCGGTTTGCCTTTCCGCAATATTTTTAAACTTGGCGCATGCGCAGTACGATCTGCAACCAATATCTCCGCAAGGTGGCAGCACAATCACCGTGATGCTCTGGTTCGCGTACTTCGCGCGCTTTGGCACGCTGCACAGGTAGTTTTCGTGTTAACTGATCTGAGCTGATCACACTACAAATCTCACTGGTGTTGCAACGTTGCTGTCCGTTTTAGAAGGAATTATACTGGGATGGGGTGATGCGAGGGTGCATGGGGTACTGAATCACTTAATTGTGTCAGGGCATGCGTGGGAATATAGGCCTACTAGTGTTATACTTTTAGACCTGCTGTAATACCCACATAAAAAAGCTACGTGGCCACAAAGGTGGTAATTGAAACTTGGTGTTACAATATATGTAGTGCATGGAACTGAAGGAATATATATTTAATTATTGTGTGTTCGCATTTTACGTTATCAGGAAGTCGCGCGATACCGTGATAGGGTGATAGACACCTATCAGACAAAGACTAGAGGTCTTTAATAATCAGTGAACTGTCATAGCTGCGCCATCTATTTGAATCCAATCACTAAAAATGTATGATTAGGCACCAACCCAAGGTGCGTCGATCTAATGATAACGGATTATGGACGAACATCTGACGGGTTCTCGATGTTTAGCGACGTTTAGCGACGAGTTTACGACGGCGGTGTGCCCACCGGGGACATATCTTCCATTTTAAATTTGTTCATCTGCCCAAAATACGAAATCTCTCTACTTAGGATTTCATTCACCCGTGTGTCTGAATCGATATCGACCAGATTCTATTGAATATGTTCTATAGAGACGCCATTTACGTATCTTAAAAATGATATAGAACAGTGTTTCATAGCAATTCTACAGAATATTTGTCCTATAGAAACACTATAAAGACATCTATAGAACACTGCATGCTCTATAGAAAGTCTATAGAATATTTGTGTCCTATAGAGACACTATAAAGACATCTATAGAAACACTATAGAACACTGCATACTCTATAGAAAGTCTATAGAATATTTGTGTTCTATAGAGACCCTATAAAGACATCTATAGAAACGCTATAGAACACTGCATGCTCTATAGAAAGTCTATAGAATATTTGTGTCCTATAGAGACACTATAAAGACATCTATAGAAATGCTATAGAACACTGCATGCTCTATAGAGTTTCTATAGAGTTCTTTAGAAACTCTATAGGACATTTTTAGCAGGGTTCAATAACAGCCCTCGACAGAAGTGGACATACCTCGGTCAAATGGATACTAATTGTGTTGGATTTTCGTTTATAGCTGGCAAACAAGTAAGTCTTTACGATCATATCGGTTATATGTATGTACCAGTGTGTACATACCCTTGTCACCCTGGTCGCTGCCACCGGAAAATCGCCAACTATTCCGCAGGTAGCCTATTCCGGGTTTTATTGTGTGCACAGGTTGTTTCCTGTTTATATTCCAACTCGTTGTACGTACGCGCTGATAAGCTCTATAATTATAGTCGACACGGAAACTATTTGCCGCCTCGTTTTCTAATTTGACACGACATGTTTCATTGACAAGCCCAAGATCAGTTTATATTTGTCAACTTGAACCAAAGACCCAACAGAATTTGGCGTACTCACAGTCCTGTTGTCAAAAGAATTCACATGATGCCAACATTATGAGTTTCACGCAAACGAAGCAGACAAGTTTCGCTATGGCCGTCGCTCTGTTTACCTTGTCATCTGTCATGTCTGCGGGCGATAGTATTGCTGGTATTTTGGGCAGGGGGGTTAGGTTGTGTCAATATCAAGCCGTAACTTGAATTAAGCTTACATGTGTTTATGGTTTTTCTCATATGTACGAAGATTGAAGCTACAAACTCATTCCTTTTGCATTGATTTTGCTTTGAGACGCTAATGTTACTGTTAGTATAGAAACTTTGAATGGGTATATATAATGCTCTGTCCCCTTTTCTAGTGCCTGATATTAGACTCTTCCGTGGGCCTACTTCTTTTAACCAATGAAGACGCAGCAATATGACCTTCACCTTACGACGTCATAAAAAGGCGGCTGTCTACACACTTTCGTCTGCTATACTTTATGCTATAGGCTATCGTGTTGTATTGTTATTAAACAAGATACACTTTCAAGTAAGTTAAAAACACAAGGGTCTCGTGTAATCGAGCAAATAAATACATAAATCGTGGCTGCAAATGGTGCAGGGACAAAAATATTTACGAAAGCGAGGCGGCAGATATTAAACGCGCCGACTATAGGTTCTATACATGGAAACTTATCTATTTACTTGTATTATCGCAGTATCCATGTCTTTTCATCGCAATTGATCGTGAATTATGCAGTTAAAATTTTTTCTAAACTTCCTGCGTTCAAAACTCCGGACGACTGAGCAGCTGAGTGGACCTTGCCCTTAGCAGCTTAGGGGTATGTCTAATTCCCGAAGGGGGCCGGAGGGGGGGGAAATACGAAGGGGGCTGGACCTGGCCTCAAATTTACCAAAGGCAGCTGGAGGGGGCCGTGATTTACCGAAGGGGGCTCAATATGGAGGCGGTTGATGATTAAAGGAAACGGGCATGTCGTATTTAAATTATCCGCCGCTGGGTGGCTGGGCGCTAGTTCCCTGACGATCACTTGAATTGGATTGTAACAGGGATTGTGATGGGCCATGTGTTGGCGCAAGTGCCCCCAGGCAAGCCCGCTTTCTAGGCTAGAAAGCGGGCTTGCCTAGCTAGGGTCACTTGCGCCAAGGCCAAGTGATGACAACGGTCGACGGTTTCATCGATGTAACTTATTCACCACCCTTTGATTTCGAAATCACAAATATACCTGTAGCCAAAAATTATAATGATACAGTAATCGAGTTTTACATATAGTGTGATCGAGTCAATTGAAATTAAACGTAGAAATATTATTTAATTGAATAAAGATCTATTCGTTGTAAGTTATTAAGAAGGCGACATGCACTTTCACAACTGATCGAGTAAATACTTCGATACTTTCATAACAAATGCAGTTACATGCATACTAATACAGTTAATCAAATAATATATATATACTAGTTTCCTACCTGTGGTGACACACCTTAAATACAAAACACAAAGTGTGTGATTTGTAAACCAATTAATGCGAGCCGCCCGCCCCACAGATGGGGGCCGAAGCGGGGACGGGGCCGAAGTCACGGGGCCGAAGTCACGGTGCCGAAACTAACGAGGGGCGAACTCAATGGATACCATAAATAGTTGCACGTGGGCGGTCTCTAAATTATGCAACTGATTGTTATCTCTGCATGCTTAGAATGTAGTAATTTACTAAATTTACACGAAGCTCAACGAATGGTTTCGGGGGCGTAGCTATAGGCAGGGACTCAAGCAAGTGTACCTGCCCACCTGCTGCAGATTAATTTGGCACTTTCCGCCTGAACAACCGGATTGCATAGGTTTGCACCGCAATATGCGTACTACGTGCGTACGTGCGTACGGCTGGCTACGCCCCTGGCTTTCCAATTATTGGAGAGGGTTAATCATTTGTAAGGTTTGACGTGAATTAAGCTGAATGCTTCCTAGTTAATGGAAAGGGTTGTTTCAGAACGTTCGCGGATATGTATATTTTAAACATGGGTTATATTGGCTGTCACTGCATGGACGTTTAAATGACTGGTACCTCATGTAATAAATTATATTAAAACTATTGCCCCAGCAAACATACAACGTTCGTCAACGCTGGTTTTTGGTTGTAATCACGTCATCTCAAAGTTAACATCAGGACAACGTTGTTGCAACGTTTGTCGCAAACATTGAAGTAATATTTTCTAGCCTTTATACAATGAAAATAAAACGTTTGCCATGTGTAGTGACTGATAAAACTTGGCTGCGTGTAGCAGTTGTTATAAATACAAAACTGTGAGAAGTCGAGAGTGGACGTTTTCCCAACGTTAGGACAACGTTACCTGACAAATTACACATCATGAAAACAATATGTAATTGACTGTATTTGGCAATCATGCTAATGATTAATTCATCATACACGCAGTTGTCACTCACAGAAGGCACAAATTTATTACTGGACTGAATGTCGGACAAGGTTATCTGAAAAAGTTCGGGCAACGTAAAAAAACACATACATTTTCACGTGGTCACAGCGTTATCTCAACCAAAAAAAACGTTGTCGTGACGTTATATTGTTTGCCGGGGCACTGGGAAATTGCGGGAAGTATTTTGCCGCCTCGTTTTCAAATATGGCACGAAATATTTCATTGACAAGCATTATCAGTTTATGTTTATATATATCAGGTTATATTTGTCAGCTTCAACCAAAGACACAACATAATTTGATGTACTCACAGTCCTCTTGCCAAAATAATTGACATGATCCCAAAGTCATTAGTTTCACGCAAACGAAACAAATAACTTTCGCTTTGACCGTCGCTCTGTTTACAGTGGCGGATCTTGGGGGTGGGGGTGGTTAGGGGGGTTGCAAGTTTTGAGAGAGCAACACCCACCTTGAGAACATACACTGTTAAAGTCGGCTTCTCCGAGCACGCCCTCCCTCCCCCCCCCCCCCTCCCGTCGCAAGTTTTCCAGAGAGCACACCCCTCGGTCGGAAGTTTTCAGAGAGCAAGCCACCCCCCCCCGCCCCCCTTGGCAAATTCCTAGATCCGCCCCTGGTCTACCTTGTCATTTATCATGTCTGTGGGCTAGAGTATTACTGGTATTTTGGGAGGGGGGTTAGGTTATGTCCCATAACCTGAATTGCATGCGTTTCTTGTACCTGTCATATGCGCATAGAATCTATAAACTCATTGCTTATTATCTATTTTTTGACATAAAACTTTTGCTTTTGGAAGCTAACGTAACTGTCAGTTTATGAAATATGTATGTACAAATAATGCTCTATCTCCTTTCTTATTTCTGATATTAGACTCTTACACTGGCCTAATTATTTTAACCAATGAAAACGCTGTAGTATGACCTTCATCTTACGACGTAATAAAAACGCTATTTTCAACGCACTTTCTTCTGCTATACTTTATGCTGGAGATCGTGGTATGCTGTTAATAAACGGGGTACATTTTCAAGTAAGTTAAAAATCACAAGGTTTTCGTGTATTAATGGAGTACATACATTTATGAATTGTGGCTGCAAATGGGGCACAGACAAAAGGATTGACGAAAGCGAAACGGCAGATATTAAACGCGCTGACAATATAGTTAATGTGATGTATGTCTAAGACAGTAAGAGTGTGTATCGATAGATAGGTCGAACTGTTGGTGGCGAAATTTCTGTTTTTATCACATTAGCTAAATAGGCTATAGGTCTGTTGGTTTTGGTTGGAAAGTACATTAATTGTGTGTGTGCATAGCGTAGAGTTGGTATTAATAAGTAAGGTAGTTTAAGATAGTAAAGTTTGGTAGTTCATCTTGGTCAGCTTATTGTTGCGCTTGTAAATACAAGGTTAAATTAGGCTTAAATTGAGGTACATGCACTCGGGTTAGAAGGACAATGTCGTATGTTCATGTGTCTGGGTTTCCCACTAGCTGGGACCCCAGAGGCAGGTGTCAAGGTGTTCCTATCTCCAGCAGGTGATCTACCTTCTGTTGAAATCATACTAGATGAGCTAGGTTGGTTGGTTATTATATTCAGGACGCGT
The DNA here is from genome assembly GCA_964019135.1 of Arenicola marina. Taxonomy (NCBI): domain Eukaryota; kingdom Metazoa; phylum Annelida; class Polychaeta; family Arenicolidae; genus Arenicola; species Arenicola marina. The sequence continues at coordinate 24,693,314 of OZ025250.1, read as the reverse complement.
TAACCACTTTTGGTCATATCGCGTCAATGGGGGAAGGAAGGGAGAGTGGAGCCATGTCTCCGGTGGTAACCCCCTGCTCGTTACGAAGAAAGACATGTGATCTTTATTCTGTGCACGACCACACAAACAATGCGCTCTAGTCCACCGAGCTATGGCGCCGGCCCCAGATAAGCTAGGGGGTTCAACTGGGGCTGATATCGTCCAGGTTCGTAGTAGCCAAGAGGTATCTGATACCATTTCTAAGTGGAGAGGAAAAAAGTATAAAAATAGGATCCACACGCTATACATCCCACAATCCATTGTATTGCATACCCAACGGGGGAGTGATGACAGTGTGGCTGGTCAGGAGGGTGCTGAGTGTGGTGATGCAGATATTCCTGTTGAAGGAATGGACAGCAATAGGCTGCAGGAACTGTATCAAAATGTGTCCGCTGAGGCGAGGATGAGGTTCCTTACTACATTGAACGAAGGGGTTATCCAACCTATCCGTTTTGTGCAGCTATATTTCTTAAATATTTTTAATCATATCGCTGGGCCTTCCGCAATGGACCCATCCCTCGGCGCATGGCACATGCGCAGGTAGTCTGGTTCCAGTCTCTCTCTTTGCGTAACATCGACGCCACGCCTACGTCACAGATAGTCAGGATACCAGTGTGCGCAGAGATTCTAAACTCGTTCCGAACACGTGCTTCGTTTGTTTGTCCCCAAAATGAGTGAACCAGATGTCTAGGCGAACGAGACGTTATAGCCCTCTTCAGCGGGCTGCAGTGCGTCAAGTTTACGGAACGCAGTTATTGATACGGCAAAATACAAGTTTAAATTATCTTCCACCAATATATTGTAACTAAATATTTAACACGTGCTTATTTTAGTTGCACACAGGTCCAGAAGGGACCCACCCTTTTCTCGCCTCGCCCACCGCGCAGTTTGCCTGGTTCCAAGTCCCAAAAAATACAACAAATTACAGCTTTCTAAGGAGAACACCACTATGGAGTCGATGCTTCAGAGCCTCCACCAGCAGCTGGATCAGCTCCGTGCTGAGTCGTCGCCGTACAAAGGTTAACTGGACAAACCGTGACTTGCGCAAAGAGTTCTGGGCAATATTTTGGTGTTATCTTGATTTCTTCTATGAGGATCAATAGCATATTTCCAGGTTATTGGCAAGGCATGAGAAAAGAAGTATAAAAATAGGATCCACACGCTATACACCCCACAACCCATTGCTTTGCATACCCAGCGGGGGAGTGATGACAGTGTGGCTGGTCAGGAGGGTGCGGAGTGTGGTAAAGCAGATATTCCTGTTGAAGGGATGGACAGCAATAGGCTGCAGGAACTGTAGCAAAATGTGTCCGCTGAGGCGAGGATGAGGTTGCTTACTACATTGAACGAAGGGGTTACCCAACCTATCTGTTTTGTGCAGCTATATTTCTTAAATATTCTTAACCATATCGCTGGGCCTTCCGCAACGGACCCACCCCTCGGCGCATGGCACATGATCAGGTAGTCTGGTTCCAGTATCTTTCTTTGCGTAACATCGACGTCACGCCTACGTCACAGATAGTCAGGATATCAGTGTGCGCAGAGATTCTAAACTCGTTCCGAACACGTGCTTTGTTTGTTTGTCCCCAAAATGAGTGAACCAGAGAGGATGTCTTAAACTGAATGAGTTACTGCCTCATATATTCATTGCCACCGTCAATAGACATGGCGATAGAGCCACAGTGTGAAACTCCTTTTGATCCTAGATGACACAGGCGGTTTGGTTTGATGCTTACTATGACATTTTGGGTCCCAACATGCGTGAACTACCGCACAGCGTCGCCTCACTCTGTAACATGGTAAGTGCGTTGTGGCCCTGGTACATGGCGGTTAGTAGGCTACACTTGCGAAGACATGCGCTGGAGCGACACGACACTTATGGCCATGCAAGTATGTTGCCGCCTTTTGATTCAGATAGTAAACACCTACCATTCCAAGTGTGTTTGTTTCCTGTTATTGCCTTATTTATACTGCTGTCGATCACAAGTAATCGACTGCAGTAACGGTGGCGTACACAATCACGTCACCAACACAAGTGTTGTGTTCAGTTTCAACTTCATTAATACGTAGACAAAAATTCGCCCTGAATAATCGAAAATAAAGAATACCGCCATGTTCTCAAACCGGAGTGTGTTAAAGAGATCCCCATAGGGCATGTCAGTTCTCGCGGGTTCTACTTCCGGCCTGGCAGTTTGGTGACAAACAAACGAACACGTGCTTTTTGTTCAGTGCGCAGCCTGACTCGCCCCCTGCGTAACAATGGATACCGCGCGCAGAGGGCTGTCATACTAGTTACGACAGAAGACGTGGAACCAGGCAAGGTGCGCGGCCGGCGAGGCAAACAAGGGGTGGGTCGCAATTCGTCTTTCGTGCGACTTATATAAGGAACTGTTAACCTTTTCGTGTCGATATGTTGGCAGATGACACTTTGAGCATGTCATTTTTCATAATACTGGCCACATTCAGCAAACTAGGCGCACAACAGGTAGATGATTTCCCAATGTTTATACTGATCTGGAGTGATCGGGTGACAGGTATGGACAGCCTTTGCCGTCAAAATTACAGTTTTTTCCTATCCTGAATGCAACTACCATTTAAATAGGCAAATTTGCAAATTTCACAGGAACAATGTTGTAAATTTACTGTGCTAACATTATCTTTCTAAATTGCTTCAGTTCTGTTACATTCATAGTTGTGATGGGTATTTTGACAAACGGTTTCATGAGAACCACAAAATAGAGCAGTACTGTCACTTTTCCATTTCCACAGAGTGAGCCAGCTTACATGTACTTAGGGGGTTGCCGGTATAATGCTTTGGATCAGATAGATTGTGTAGCATTTCTAAGTTAACCTGGTGCGGCAAACTTACTATCCAAATAAAATCTGCAGGTATTTCAAATGTAGCAGTACAAAAACTAAGTAAAGATACAAAACATAAGACACCCTTATATATATAAGTATATCTTTTTCATACCGGTACTTCATCAAATTCATAACATTTCCTTTTAAGGTTGTCCACATTACACCTTTCATAGCTACTTTTGTCCTGATGTCTATACATGAAACATATAATAAAGAAACAAGAGAACAACAAACTATTGAAAATATTGATAGCACTAAACCCATATGAAATTCAATAATATAATGAAATTGTGGCTGGTTTATATATAGAGACATTTCTATTTAACCACCATAAACATAAAAAATCCCAATAAAGGGATCATCAATATATATGTTACATTTTGTTAGATCAATTTCATCTCTTATTTCTCTTGCATTCAACTACAGTAATGACAAGGGCACATTCCTTGGTAAAAAAATCCTGCGTACCATAATACATATAACATGTAAGCTTTTTCAAACCTCTCAGTTGATACAGGTATATTGTATTAAATTGTGTACCATCAATTAGAATGTAAAAAAGATAAATTTGTGACCTTTAAAATAAAATGGGACATTATATGGTTTAATAGGATATAATAATCATCAACTTTGTTCTACATTATGTCAGCCCTGGGTGACAAATATTGTTCATGACATTTGCAACTGGAGACAATTTTATTTAAATGGTGCTTCTGTTAGGGTTGTAATGCAGTCTGTAAACTTTTTTATTTTGTTCAAAGATATATTAAGTGACCTTTTCACCTGCAATGCACTGACGTCTACAGTGGAATTAATGATGCATACCTCTGTAATGATAAGACGTCCTTTTTAGATTGTCCGACCTAATTTTGATTAAATTACACCCTTCTGGTACTGTTGTCCTAAGGTCTATATATATGATATATATTAAAAAAACAAGAAAACTACAAACTAAGAAAAATATCCATAATAACAAGTAGCACATAAGGACACGAGTAACATTAAACATTTTTGGCAGGTTTATATATATATATTTTCATTTAACCAGCATATATAAACATCACAAATAACAATAAAATGATACTAATCATCAATATATATTTAACATGTTGTTACTTTCATTCTTTTCTCTAACATTTAGCTACAGTTGTGACAAGAGAACCAAGATATTGCTTTGCTACTAAATCCTGTGTGTAGTAATATATAAACTGGTGTCGTATAATCACTTTTTCAGACTTCTGCTCGGTGGCTATAGTATATATTATAATGTGTTCCATTATTTGAAAAGACCAGTTTACAACATTTAAAATATAACTAGACATTACAGTTCAGTAGGCTATAATAATCAACTTTCTGCTTTCTGTGACAAACATTATTCATGACATTGGCAAATTCATCAATTTTCTTTAAATGGAGTTTTATGCAGGCTGTGAACTTTTACATTTCTTCATAGATTTAGTTGACATTTGCATCCACATACTTTGTACTCTTGTACTCTAATTTATACTTACATACTTTGCAATGTTTTATTGGTATGTTCACTTGAAACTAACATTTGACAAATTGAAGAAAAATTAATCAAAGATAAAAACGTATGTAAGGACATATCATATCCCATATTCTTAGATCTATATCTATGTGTAATATATATCTGACAAAAATGTAGGTACATTGTACATATTATTTGACAGCAAATATTTGCTAAATACAAAGGGCATGATTGAGGATTTTTATAATATCACAATATTTAAGGTAATACAGTCAAGTGTTTCTTAAATTTCATAATGTTATTCCCATTCAAAATCAAAGCTTTATTTAAATAAAGGTTAGTTATAATGTGTCAAAACCTTCAGGATTGATTTCTTGGTTTGGACAAAACTGTAATAAAATCATTTGCGGTAAAATAACAATTATAAGTATTATTGAGCTCAAGTACGTGGCTCTATCATATCTGCTCATAAAATCACCCATATGCGTCAGCAGTATGATTATAAGAAACATTCGATATGTGTTCGTCAATTACCTACTTTGAAAAATATAAATCGATATGTCGAAACAATAGCCGTCTCACTATTTTCGCGAATTATGGTTTATTCCGCTTGTTATCTGTCATTCGGCCGTCGGCAACACCGTCAGGCCAGCGCAAATATTGGGTCTTCAGCGGGCTGTAGTGCGCCAAGTCTACTGACCGTAGTTATTGATACGGCAAAATACAAGTTAAAAGTGTCGTTCAACAATATATTGTCACTAGATAGTTAACAGATGTTTATTTAACTTGTGTAGAGGTCCAGAAGGGACCCACCCTCTTCTCGCCGAGCCCGCCGCGCACGTTGCCTGGTTCCACGTCCCAAATCGTGACTAGAATGACAGCGTTTTGATTCGTCAAGCAGGGAGCGAGTGAGCTGCGCAGTGAAACATTAAGGTCGCATATAAAGTCGTTGTCACCAAAATCCGATCTCGTGAGGTATCGCACACATAAAACGAGATTCACTTGCATGCCCTATTGAAAACCATAATAACTCATTTCATGAATGCACTCAGAACGCAACAAAAAAGCAGAGTAAAATTAAATGTAATATAGCGCTGTGTCTTATGTTGCCCTCCTTCCCTGGACTTCAACCAAGATGAGCCTTGCTTGTACCGCCATGACAAACACCTCTAAGCAAGTTCAAGCCAGGGGACTCGGCATATATAGTAGTCAAGCTACTGGCCTAGCGCTAAATTTCCATTAATCAGCGTAGAACGTCGCGGTTCAGAAAGCCGCGCTCTATGATCCAAAATGTTCGCCATCATCAGTGAAACGAAACTAAGTAAAATTAGCGGTATGTACAAGGAGACCGTGCGTCTGCCCAACAGCGGGGCATTCTTCGACTGCTACCTCTGATCGGCTCGAACTACACGCTTAACGGTAAGGAGTAGCAGAGATAAGTGGCTGGAGGTGTTCTGGATGGTACTCGTTGATAAAACGGCGTCTAATGTGTCCGGGGAAAGGGTGTCAGGGTGAGAGGGGTCGCCTAAGCGGCATAGAGGCCCACAAACACATTTAGCCTTTTGTTTGTGGTATCTGCTGACCAAAGGCCGCGCTCTAGCGTTCGTCTCACGCAATGTGTTCTGTCTCGCGAGGAGGGGGAGGGAGGGGGGGGGGGGGGCGGGGGGCTTACTGAAAATGTGAAAAAAGAACCCGCGCCCCGTGATCATGATCGATGATCGTTGGGGCATCATGGTAATTAGTGCAATTGATACACTACATATTTTCAGTATGAGAACCGAAAATTCTCTAGATATAGCACGAGCAGTTTCGAGCTTCGAGGGGAACCAATTCATTTTTATTTCACAAAGTTCAAATTGCAACCATCCTCCTCCAAGCTAACGTGCCCCTCGCGCTGGTGGTCTCCCTTCCTCACCCACATGGGGACACGCCCTTCGCCACCTGGGCGGCACTATTGGTCTAAACAAATGGTCTAAATAAAAATAAAAAGCAAAATGTTGCAATGTGAAAGAAATATGCATTATTACAAATGGCGAAACGTCTGATCACATATAACGAGTACACAGCAAGAGACAAGTAGAGGGAACAGAGCGAAGGGTTACTCCAGGCAGAGATTATTGGTATATGAAACGAAGGGTTGATAAAACAACCGTGGATTCGGCGTCAATAATACTCGTGTTTTCAGGCGGCACTATAACACGCAAAATATACCACCAGATTTCAAAGCCTTGATCATGAGTTTTCATGAGGAACCATTTCGGCCCCCCCCTCCCCCCCCCCCCCTCCCGCAGAAACAAATATGGTCCTGTGACCCTCATCAAGCATGACGTCATGCGATCAGTCACCTAGATTGATTGCCAAGGTGAAGTGTTAGGATTTACCAACATAGCAGCTTTACCTGATTTTTCGGAGACAAACATACTGACTAAGCCTTTGTCCTTGACGTTGAGCTGATCCAGATATTGATAAAGTTTTTTCTTGTCGCCAAACAGCAGTAGAGTCTGGTGCCCCCCTGCCATTACGTCCTCTATCAGGTCGTTGGCGAAGTGACCCACTGCACTTGTCACTTCTGCGTTTGTCACTTCTGCGTGTGTCACTTCTGCGTGTGTCGCCACTGCGTTTGTCACTTCTGCGTTTGTCATTTCTGCGTGTGTTGCCACTGCGTTTGTCACTTCTGCGTTTGTCATTTCTGCGTGTGTCGCCACTGCATTTGTCACTTCTGCGTTTGTCATTTCTGCGTGTGTCGCCACTGCGTTTGTCACTTCTGCGTTTGTCATTTCTGCGTGTGTCGCCACTGCGTTTGTCACTTCTGCGTTTGCCATTTCTGCGTGTGTCGCCACTGCGTTTGTCACTTCTGCATTTGTTACTTCTGCGATTGCGATATCTGTGTTAGTCGATTGTGTGTATGTGACTTCTGCGTTTGCGATTTCGGCGCAGGTGACTTCAGTGTTTGTCACTTCAACGTTTATCCCTTCAGCGTTTGTCACTTCTGCGTTTGGCGCTACTGCGTGTGCCACTTCGTCTATTACTTCGTCGTTCGTTTTGTCAGCGTTTGTCACTTTGTCAGCCGTCGCTTTGTCATGTATCACATCACAGCTTGTCACTTCGGCCATTGTCACTTCAGCCGTTGTCACTTTCATATTCGTCACTCCGGCGTTTTTCACTTCGGTGTTTGTCACTTCGGCGTTTGTCACTTCGGAGTTTGTCACTGCGGTGTTTGCCCCTTCTGCATTCGTCAGTTCGACGTTGCTTACTTCAGCGTTTGTGACTTTGGCGTTTGTAACTTCGGAGTTTGTTACTTGGGAGTTTGTCACTTTGGCGTTTGCCCCTTCTGCATTCGCACGTTCGACGTTGCTCACTTCAGGGTTTGTCAGTTCAGCGTTTGTCATTTCGGCGTTGATCCCGTTCGCGTTTGCGTTTGTCCCATCAAAGACTGCCATTGCGGCTTGTATCTCTTGGACGTTTTCAATTTCGCTCTTAGTCACTCTGTCATCTATCCGTTCGTCATCTGTCATTTTACAACCTATTATTTCCGCGTTCGTTACTTGTACGCTTGTCACTGCTGTGTGCGTCACTTGGGCGTTTGTTACTTCGACCTTTTTCATTTCGGTGTTTGTCACTTCAGCTTTTGTCACTTCGGCGTTTGCCAATTCGGCGTTTGTCACTTCCGTGTTTGTCACTTCAGCGTTTGTCACTTCGGCGTTTGTCACTTCGGCGTTTTCGGCCTTTGTCACTTCGGCGTTTGTCACTTCGGCGTTTGTCACTTCGGCGTTTGTCACTTCGGTGTTTGTCACTTCGGCGTTTGTCACCTCGGCTTTTTTCACTTCAGGGGGTAACAGTTCAATGCTTACTACGTCGGATTTCGACGCTTCGACGTGCGTTATTGACGAGCCGCTGGCCAGGTCAGCCACGTGGCCGAGGACTTGTAGACGCCTATTTACCGAAGGCTCAGTAGACACTATGTCTCTGCTTCGAACAGAGTCACGCCGCTCCTGTACGGCGACTACCACTTCGCTCCCAGTCACTTTTTCATCCATCGTTTGGTTTTTTATCTCTGTGCAATCTGTCATTTTGGTGTTTGTGCCCTTTGCACGTGTCATTTCGGCGTTCGTCACTTTGACGTTTGTCCCTTTGGCTGGCACTGGGACGTGTGTTACGGGCGACCCGCTGACTGGGTCAGCCCAGCGGCTGAGGATGTTCAGTCGCCTATCCGTCCCCGGTCCCAAAGCGAAGACGTCTCTGCCTCGCACAGAGTCACGCAGCTCCTCGGCGGCACGGAGCAGCGGACCGAAGTAGTCGTCAGCCTCGGCATCATCGTCGCTACTCTCGGCGGAAGCGGAAGTCCTACATCTGGTGTCCTCCTCAGCCCGGATTGGACGCCTGTCCTCCCCACGTGGTGCCCCGTCGCCCTGGACGCTGGACCCGGCGGTTGAACCTTCACCCACCGTCCCATGCACGTGGCGAGCATTGGCGCTGCTCGCGCCATTGCTAATGACTTCTCCTTTGTCCTTCTCATGGCTTGAATCCCTAAGTGAACCTTTAAGATGGACTACCAGGGCAGCTTTACCAGTATTGTCTGAGAAAAAAGCATCGACGTTGATGGGTTTGATGTTGTTCTGATTGATATATTGATCTAGGTCTCGCCTGTTTTTAAACAACAGTAGCGTTCCGGATTCACCAATCATCTTATCGCCTACAAGGTCGTCCCCAAGTTCACACTTGGCGTCTCGTCTGGGCTCATGACTGCACTCCGTCGTCACGTGGTTACTCGTTGGTCGGTCCGGCTCCCCGCGAGAACTTGACGTGACCTCCAAATGCGCCACGCGATTCTCAAGGTCGTCGATTCGTTCCTTGGGAAGAATGTTGCTCAGTTTAGTGAGAAATGTAGCTGTATTACGTAGTTAGGTTAAATAACATAACTAGAAAACCGGCCATATAATGGATAATGGGTTGTGGAGCTATTTACACTCACCTCATGCTGCCGTAGAAGACAGCCGGTCGTTGGAAGCCCAGCCAGTGACAAGGGGGACTTTGGCACGGTGCTCGTTGCCATGGTGCTCGTTGCCATGGTGCTCGTTGCCATAGTGTCCGTTGTCATGGTGCATGTGCTATGGTGCTCGTTGTCTTTTCTTAATTTTCTGACGGCTGCACAAAATAAATAACAATTGGGTGGATAGAGTAAGGCTTTCGACACGCAATGATTGCCTCATCACATTATGTATGTCCCTAATACTAGGAGGAAGTCTTTCCCATAGATATGTGACCCTATTGAGAGAAGCTCTGTGGACAAGTGGCAGAACGCTCGCCTGCAGATCAACAGGTATTGTGACCCCTAGTGTGAGCATTGTTCTCTTAAATCTTCACCCTACAACTGGTTCTTCTATAATACTTGCTATACTTGTAGTTCTCCTACGATGACTTTAATAATCTTCACTATCTCTTACGTTAATTTGCAGCATCAAATTATCCTTCATACGTTTATATCCCTTATAATCCTCACTCTACATATCTTTACTTGCGTATCATTCGGAGCATACAAGGACACTGTCTGACCTTTCTTTACTCGCGTCGGAAACCCGATAAAGGGAGCAAATCCGGCTGTATGATATCCACCACAGAAACGTTGCTGCTCTACGCGTCCCGGTAACGTTTTGTAATGTGCAAAGCGTAGTTCCTGCATGGAAAACCAATACAAATCATGTGATATGATCAAAGAACTTACGTCACTACACATCAGAATAAGTTAAGCTTCAGTCTCATGTGCCAGAGCGTTGCTCAATAAAAACGTGTAAAATATGTAAAAAATCTAATGACCTATATATATATATATATATATATATATATATATTATATATGTTTAGTGAGTATAAATATATGTATGATATGTATATGAGAGAGGCAGACATGGGAGGGGGAGGGGTGCCAGGAGCGGTCTGTGGTTCCATGCTGATATAATACTGTCATTGAAGACCAAGCGGAAGTAAAACGTAAGCTTCAACCAGCGAGTGGTTGGTTGGTTGGTTATTCATGACGCTGTAAACAATTTTGGTCTTCTCGCGTTAATGGTAAAAGGAAGGGAGAGTGGAGACATGTCCCCGGGGGTAACCCCTACTCTTTACGAAGAATAACAAGAGATCTTTATCCTGCGACCACACAGACATGGCCACAGCGGGGCTCGAACCACCGACCCACGTGCCATTACGCTATCAGGTGACAAGAGCACTCAATGCGAGCGCTCTATCTGAGCTATTGCACCGGCCCCAAACCAGCGAGTGGAGGATATCTTCTTGGTCACAACGCACAACATGTCTGCACCAGCTGACATCTTCTCGTCGCACAATTACAATGTTGTTACACCACAATATGGAAGCACAATTCATCAGTTGACTACGAAATGGCTGACTGGAGGGTACAAACGCCTGTTCCCTGGCAATAGGACGGGCACAAATCGACCAGTGCCGGTATATGAGAAAACAAATTCGATGTAGTCGTTGCCTGAATACAACAAGAAAAATAGATTACATTGCATGGACTAACAAGAGGGGGGGTGGGGGGGCATTCAACTGTTGCTGGTACCTTAGGAAACTTTATTTTAGGCCTACTTCTTGGCCTCAGGGCCATGGTACATAGATAATGCGAACAACTTCGACGAGACAGAATATTTCCTCACACAGTTCTTATATATCAAAGACGTTATGGATAAAGCGACCTATCTTGTCAAGTAGAGTGGTATAACTAATTAGGCCGCCGTTTCGGCATGAATACCATGATTTTAGTCTTGACTCATGTCTGCTAATTCACAGCTGTTTTAAAATATTTGGTTTGCTGGTTCTGGTGAGTACCGTATGTCAGATGTAGGAGACAGCAACGGCCGTCTGGTGTCAGCAAGCGACCGACTATGTTCATAACATGCTAGTATGACAGTTGGCGGCCGGCCGTTAGGGCAGGCCACCGTCACGAGCAAACGAGAAAGACAGTGTGGCGGTCAAGATATTTATTTCCCTGTATGGTAGCTGACAAACAAAAATATTACGATAAACAAGTAAATTGTCAGCCGTTGACGGTGTGTCAATGCCTACGAGTTGAGAGGAAGTGAAGAGAGTTTAGCTTTCAAACCAGTGAGACCAATGAGGGATGTCGACCAATGAGGGATGTCGACCAATGAGGGATGTATATGATGTGACTGACCAATGAAATACGATGATAACGGGTTGCCACGACTACACGATAACAAGTATGGAGTCACCTAGTTCGAGATGGAAGCTATGCAATGCCAATGAAGAGAGTAGTTACTGGTTATGGAATGCAATGAAATAATAATCCCGCTACACTAGATAACTTGAACGGAAATAGTGTCTCACTGGTCGAAATTTATGTTTCTCTTCACTGAAAGGCGGCAAGCAAAGTTATGCATTCACATGAAAAGTATTTCCCGACAGGAAACGATCCGTCATCCTATTCAGCAACTTGATTGGTGTAGTCATGACCACATTATCGAATTGTGAACGATGCTATTCAAATCAGTTATTACAAAAGGCCTTTAAATGAGCCCCAGTCTCCTTCGCCGCGAATGTACCGTCATTAGAGGCCAATTTAAATTTTCATTACAGTTCTACAAAACTCTAAAATTATCGTTGCACATGTACCTCTAAGCTGGAGTCCTGGTAGGCTGCCATGGCCGTGATACAATTGAGGCTAGTGGCGAAAATTCGGTGTACGCCCCTCTTCGTCTCGGTATCCGATCCATATGTTGGCTCGAACTTAACCATGTCAGCCACATTTCCAGCAGCTGGAATGACATTACATACTTTCTACAGGATTAATCTGAATTCCCAATCTACATTTAGGATAATTAAACAATTTCAGAATTACTGAAGTCCAAGTTCAAGGTTCATTTCTTTTTCCTAAATGTGCAAGTATTATAACAGTAAGTGGTGTATGTAAACTAACATAAAGAAGCGAAAAAGCGAAATTTATCATCACAATTTAAGTGAAGGATGAATGTTTCATGTTTGTCTTTAGATTGACTAGAACCAGTTTAGGACTAGCAGAGGAAAATCAGATGAAGGGATATGTTTTATTTATCGCATTATAGGCCAAAGATCATGCAGACAAAACAAAAAGAATGACGGTGCGATCCGTAACTGTGTGATGTTGACATTAAATAAATATGTTCTTCTCTAAATGAGCAACATACTTACAGGCGGCTCTCATTTCGCGACATCTGGCTTTCAACTCATTTTCACGCGTTTCGTAAGATACGTCGAGAATTCGTGGGCCAATTCGTGTAGATTTCTTGATCTAACCAGATATCATTGACGTCATATTTACTAACCCCTTGTCTATCAGATTTTACCCAGATACGCCTGTTATGCTCATCGATCATTTCATAACATGTAACATATCCGTTTTCCGCCATCCTTGAAGTTTTTAACCAATATTAATGCATCTAGCGTGGTATGTTCTTGCTAGAGGTAACCTTCCGCATTCGCTAGGCTTCATCTGCTCTGAACCCTGAAATATTTAATGCGCTGGTAATAATGGCAGAATTACGCGGTCAAACAATGTAAATGCTACATCAGATGGGAAGCAATGTATTTTCTTGTATGGATGAGTCCATGGCCTGGTAAGCACGCAATAAATACGCCCATTTATATATGAATATATATATAATATATATATCTGCCTATATCGGGACTGCATGATTGCCATCTCTATATGTTACTGTATATAGGTGCCATATTATATATATATATATATGTATATATATATATACCTGCCTACATCGTAACTGCATAATTGCCATATATCTGTGTTACATATAGGGTCACATATTCTGTATATATACCTGCCTATATCGTAACTGCATAATTGCCATATATCTGTGTTACATATAGGGTACCATATTCTGCATATATACCTGCCTATATCGGGACTGCATGATTGCCATCTCTATATGTTACTGTATAGGTGCCATATTATATATATATATACCTGCCTATATTGTAACTGCATGTTTGCCATCTATCTGTGTTACTCTTTATGGGACCTGAGTCCTTTCTATACCGTTCTCCCCATCGGATATGTTTACTTACCAAAACTGAAGGCCATATCTACACACGGCTGCAATCCAGCTGTATGCACTCTATCTAGGACCACTGACAAGCTGTTCGGGGCAGACCTTCTCAGCGCTGAGTGGGTAGGCGTACCACGGCGTCAGTTATAACGATGGATAGAATCCACAGATCTATGTATCGTTACCACTTGCCGAGGTGCATGTCAATGAGTCTATCTATCGGTTATACTGCCCGTGCAAAGTCCATTTCTAGTACCGGGCTAAATACGAACGGTTCATTGCGCCATTGCCAGGATGAGATACTTGATATTGTTGTGGAGAACTAGCCACCCGCTGAGCGTAAGTGTTGTAATGTTCGGTGGTTGATAGCGCGCGCTTGTAGCCAAAGTCATTTCTTCAGTGTGCAGTCTAAGTGGGGCCTTACGTTTTTTGTTCGTTTTGGTTCTCACCGGAGATTCGGTATTTATATGCGTATCCGGCTTTGAGATGGCTATATCGCAGAGCATAGTTGAAGGGGGACGTAGCGGAGTGATAGCGCGGTCCACGATGGTGGGCGGGAAGGGGGCACATAATTACTACAGTAATGGGGGTGTGCCGCCCATGCCATAGAGTGCATATAGGCGAAACGAGAGAAAAGTGCACGAGTTTTTGATCATTGCGAGTCTTGAGGGGAGTACTTCATACATTGCTGGGTTGGGGGGCGGGAGGTTCTGCGGTAGAGCCTTCCCTTTTTCACCGCCATAATCCGCTCGGTCGGGGCGTTTTACCGCCGTTTTACCCCCTCAAATATGCGCTCTGTATCTTTTTCATCACAAATAGATTTGTATAAGAGTGCCCCCCCGCCCCTCGGGTCAGTACGTCATAAAAGACGAGCCCAAGTCCACTGATGAACCAGACGATGGTGGACTGGACAATGCCAGTAGATATGAGACTGACACACAATGCATACGCTCGGCTGTACGAGGACATCGATCACCCCTGTTTGCTGAAGCCCTTCTGAATTCCTGCGACGTAAGGTGGAAAGTGAATTAAATTGCACTCTTCATGTTGTCGGTGCGAAAAATGGGCAAGTTCTTGTCTTTCCAGACAACATATCTAAGAGCAACGTTGTTGTTGAAAACTTACAGTCTACTAGCACGGGGTGGAAAGTCCCACGCAGGAGACTTCAAGGCACTAATTTTAAAATCGCATGGGGCATAGCAACTAATATGCCAAATTGGAAGAGTTAGATACTGCACTATGCCTAAAGAAGCCGAGGACCGAAGCAGAATAGGGAGTCACCCTGCTATATAAGCGAACAAGCCTTGCCTATGACAACACTGATCGCTTGAAAGAAATACGAAGTGGTGGAGGAACCTCACATCGAGTTAATGACACCATACCATTAGCGCACCTGCCATAGAGTGTACGAAATGCTGATGGCATCATATATGATTGTGTATGTCACGTTATATAAATATAACGGATATGATATCTGAAAGGTGATACACGAGCGCGTTATGACTGGTAGAGTGTATATAACTACACTGTAAGAGACATGATATCTGATTGGTGATACACGTGCGCATTATGACGGACAGAGTGTATATAACTATACTGTAACGGATCTGGCAGGTGATACACGAGCGCGTTATGACGGATAGAGTTTATATAACTATACTGTAACCGACATGATATATGTCTGGTGATACACGAGCGCGTTATGACGGATAGTCTCTATATTAGTATACACATCTGTTGCATTCGTTGCCAAGTGCAGAAATAAGATAAAAGGAACTTGAAAACGAAATGAATGCCAAAAAGTATACGAAATAATTCTCGGATTATTTTAATATGAAGACAAAGCATATGGATAATAGACAATTTAACTCACAGGAGTTCGTCGCTACAACAATCTGCGGCAATTATATTATATCCTAGGATCCTTATTTGAAAACCCAGATTAAACAAATTATGTATCACAGAAATAATTGAACCCAATATATTGGGCCATCAATGAATTGAAATCCACATCAACATTAGGTGGCGAAGGAATCTCTGTTGATACTACACTACCTAATACACTTGATGCATCAATACATGATAGTAAAAATGAAGCTCAACACATAAATAACGAATATAAATATGAAAGAAAAACAACTGGTTAAAAGTAAATGATCTATGCCCAAAGACAGCTAAAACAAAATAAATTGTATTCTACACGTTACAGAAACATTCAATGGGAACGTATAGATCTCCGAATATTGATTATAGGTTACTATGACTGTGAAGCTAAATATTGGTCTGCTGGTCATGTAGAAAAGAGCTAGTTGCTTAGCATTAGGTGATTGCGACGTCGTCTGTGTGTTTTTGTGTCTTTTGTGACATGTGACTTTTTTGTGACTTCTGCTTTTGTCGTTTTTGCGTTGCTGATTTGGTGTTAGTCGATTCTGCGTTTGTCGTTTCTGCGTTTGTTGATTCTGCGTTTGTTGATTCTGCGTTTGTTGATTCTGGGTTTGTTGATTCTGCGTTTGTGGCTTCTGCATTTGTACCGTCGGCGTTTGCCCTTTCAACATTCGTTACTTCTGCGTTTGTCTCTTGTAACTTTTCCTTCACAGTTTCATTTCTGCAATTGTCACTGCGCGTGACACTACAGCGTTGGTCTATTCGGCGTCTGTTACCCGGAGAAATAGATTTACACATTTGTCACTGCCGCGATCGTGACTCCGGCGTTTGTCGCTTTTGCCTTTGTCGCTTCTGCGTTTGTCAATGATGTGTGTGGTACTGAGCATCTAACAGTTCAACACCCTTGTCACGTCGGTGTTCATCACTTTATCATGTGTATTTAAAGTCACTTTTGCAGTCATCACTGCGGCCCTTTGTCGCTTCTGCGTTTGTCGCTTAGGGGTTTGCGGCTTCGGTGTTAGCCGCTTCAGCATTTGTCGCTTCAGCGTTTTTCGCTGCAGGGTATGTCGCTTAGGCGCTTGCCGCTTCAGCATGTGTCGCTAAGGCGTTTATCGCTTCAGCCTTTGTTTTATCAGCGTTTGTTGCGTCAGCGTTTGTTGCGTCAGCGTTTGTTGCGTCAGCGTTTGTCACTTTGGCGTTTGTCACTCAGGGGGTAACATTGTAATGATTACTATGTCGGATTTCGACGCTTCGACGTACGTTATTGACGAGCCGCTGATCAGGTCAGCCAAGCGGCCGAGGATTTGCAGACGCCTATTCACCGAAGGCTCAGTAGACACGATCCCTTAGCTTCGAACGGAGTCACGCCGCTCCTGTACGGCGACCATCCCTTCGTTCTTAGTCACTTTTTCATCCATCGTTTTATTATTTATCTCCGTGCAATCTGTCATCTTGGCGCTTGTGCCCTTTGCACGTGTCACTTCGGCGTTCGTCACTTCGACGTTTGTCACTTTGGCTGGCACTGGGACGTGTGTTACGGGCGACCCGGTGACTGGGTCAGCCCAGCGGCTGAGGACGTTCAGTCGTCTATCCGTCCCCTGTCCCAAAGCGAAGACGTCTCTGCCTCGTACAGAGTCACGCAGCTTCTCGGCGGCACGGAGCAGCGGACCGAAGTAGTCGTCAGCCTCGGCATCATCGTCGCTACTCTCGGCGGAAGCGGAAGTCCTACATCTGGTGTCCTCCTCAGCCCGGATTGGACGCCTGTCCTCCCCACGTGGTGCCCCGTCGCCCTGGACGCCGGACCCGGCAGTTGAACCTTCACCCCCCGTCCACTGCACTGGGCGAGCATTGGCCCTGCTCGCACCATTGCTAATGACTTCTTCTTTGTCCTTCTCACGGCTTGAATCCCTAAGTGAACCTTTAAGATGGACTATCAGGGCAGCTTTACCAGTCTTGTCTGAGAAAAAAGCATTGACGTTGATGGGTTTGATGTTGTTCTGATTGATATATTGATCCAGGTCTCGACTGCTGTTAAACAACAGTAGTGTTCCGCATTCACCAATCATCTTATCGTCTACAAGGTCGTCCCCAAGTTCACACTTGGCGTCTCGTCTGGGCTCATGACTGCACCCCGTCGTCACGTGGTTACTCGTTGGTCGGTCCGGCTCCCCGCGAGACCTAGACGTGACCTCCAAATGCGCCACGCGATTTTCAAGGTCGTCGATTCGTTCCTTGGGAAGAATGTTACTCAGTTTAGTGAGAAATGTAGCTGTATTACGTAGTTAGGTTAAATAAGATATCTAGAAAACCGGCCATATAATGGATAATGGGTTGTGAAGCTATTTACACTCACCTCATGTTGCCGTAGAAGACAGCCGGTCGTTGGAAGCCCAGCCAGTGACAAGGGGTACTTGGGCACGGTGCTCGTTGCCATGGTGATCGTTCCCATGGTGCTCGTTGCCTTGGAGCTCGTTGCCATAGCGATCGGTGCCGTGGTGCATGTGCTACGGCCCTCGTTGCCATATCTTAATTTTCTGACGGCTGCACAAAATAAATAATAATTGGGTGGATAGAGTAAGGCTTTCGACACGCAATGATTGCCTCATCACATTATGTTTGTCCCTAATACTAGGATGAAGCTTTTTCCACAGCTACCCTATTGTAACCCTATTGAGAGAAGCTCTGTGGCCAAATGGCAGAACGCTTGACTGCAGATCAACAGGTATTGTGACCCCTGTCATTGTGAGCATTGTTCTTTTAAATCTTCACCTTACAACTGGTTCTTCTATAATACTCGCTGTACTTGTAGTTCTTCTACGATATTCAAATGATATGATTATTTTTCATCTGTTACTCGAATTTTTATTCTTCAATAAATTCAATAATCTTCACTATCCCTTACGTTCATTTACAATATCATCAACCAGTTCACCTTTATACGTTTACTTCCCTTATAATCCTCACTCTACATATCTTTACTTGAGTATCATTTGGAGCATACAAGGACACTGACTGACGTTTTTTTTTCTTTACTCGCGTCGGAAACCCGATAAAGGGAGCAAATCCGGCTGTATGATATCCACCACAGGAACTTTGCTGCTCTACGCGTCCCGGTAACGCTTTGTAATGTGCAAAGCGTAGTTCCTGCATGGCAAACAAATACAAGTCATGTGATATGATCAAGGAATTTACGTCACTACACAACAGAATACTAAGTTCAGGTTCAGAATCATGTGCCAGAGCGTTTCTCAATACAAACGTTTAAAATATATGTCTATAAGCCAATATAAATATATATATATATAGGTATGCATATTATATGTTTATTGAGTATAAATATATATATATTATATGTTTAATGAGAGAGGCAGGCGTGGGAGGGGGAAGTGGGCATGGAGCAGACTGTGGTTACTGCATTTCCATGCTGATATAGCACTGACATCACAGACCAAGCGGATGTAAAACCTAAACTTGAACCAGCGAGTTATTGGTTTGTTATTCAGGACGCGTTAACCAATTTTGGTCATATCGCGTCAATGGGAGAAGGAAGGGAGAGTGGAGCCATGTCCCCGGGGGTAACCCCTACTCTTTACGAAGAATAACAAGAGATCTTTATCCTGCGACCACACAGACATGACCACAGCGGGGCTCGAACCACCGACCCACGTGCCATTACGCTATCAGGTGACAAAAGCACTCAATGCGAGCGCTCTAGCCCACTGAGCTATTGCGCCGGCCCCAAACCAGCGAGTGGAGATCTATCTTCTAGGTCACAACGCACAACATGTCTGCACCAGATGACATCTCGTCGCACAATTGCAATGTTGTCAAACCACAATATGGAAGCACAATTCATCAGTTGACTGTGAAATGGCTGACTGGAGGGTACAGATGCCTGTTCCGTGGCTGTAGGAGGGGCACAAATCGACCAGTGCCGGTATACAGCCACATAGAATCCATGTCGGCAACACGATTTTACATATGAGAAAACAAATTTGATGTAGACGTTGCGTAAATACAACAGGAAAAATATATTACATTGCATCGACGAACAAGAGGGGGGGGGGGCATTCAATTGTTGCTGGTTCTTTAGGTAACTCTTTTTTGTTGGCCTACTTCTTGGCCTCAGGGCCATGGTACATAGATAATGCGAACAACTTTGACGAGACAGAATATTTCCTCACACAGTTCTTATATATCAAAGGCGTTATGGATAAAGCGACCTATCTTGTGGCATAACTAATTAGACCGCCGTTTCGGCATGAGTACCATGATTTAGTCTTGACTCATGTCTGCTAATTCACAGCTGTTTTAAAACATTTGGTTTGCTGGTTCTGGTACCGTATGTCAGATGTAGGAGACCGCAACGGCCATCTGGTATCAGCAAGCGACCGACTATGTTCATAACAGGCTAGTGTGACAGTTGGCGGCCGGCCGTTAGGGCAGGCCACCGTCACGAGCAAACGATAGCGACAGTGTGGCGGTCAAGGTATTTATTTCCCTGTATGGTAGCTGACAAATAAAATATTATGATAAACAAGTAATTTGTCAGCCGTTGACGGTGTGTCAATGCCTGCGAATTGAGAGGAAATGAAGAGAGTTCGGCTTTCAAACCATTGAGACCAATGAGGGATGTCGACCAATATGGGATGTCGACCCAATGATGGATGAATATGATGTGACTGACCAATGAAATACGATGATAACGGGTTGCCACGACTACACGATAACAAGTATGGAGTCACCTAGTTCGAGATGGAAGCTATGGAATGCCAATGAATAGAGTAGTTACTGGTTATGGAATGCAATGAAATAATAATCCCGCTACACTAGATAACTTGAACGTAAATAGTGACTCACTGGTCGAAATTTATTTTTCTATTCACTGAAAGGCGGGCAGCAAAGTTATGCATTCACATGAAAAGTATTTTGCGCTGAAAGAAGTCCCGACAGGAAACTATCCGTCATCCCGTTCAGCCACTTGATTGGTGTAGTCATGACAACATTATTGAATTGCGAACGATGCTATTCAAATCAGTTATTACAAAAGGCCTTTATATGAGCCCCAGTCTCCTTCGCCGCGAATGTACCGTCACTAGAGGCCAGTTTAAAGGTCCATTACAGTTCTACAAAACTCTTGAGTTATCGTTGCACATGTACCTCTAAGCTGGAGTCCTGGTAGGCTGCCATGGCCGTGATACAATTGAGGCTAGTGGCGAAAATTCGCTGTACGCCCCTCTTCGTCTCGGTATCCGATTTCGTCTCGGTATCCGATCCATGTGTTGGCTCGAACTTAACCATGTCAGCCACATTTCCAGCAGCTGGAATGACATTACATCCTTTCTACAGGATTAATCTGAATTCTCAATCTATATTTAGGATAATTAAACAATTGCAGTATTACTGAAGTCCAAGTCCAAGGTTCATTTCTTTTTCCTAAATGTGCAAGTTTTATAACAGTAAATGGTGTATGTAAACTAACATAAAGCGAAAAAGCGAAATTTATCAGATAAGACAATCCAAATTTGGTCAAATTTAGCTTTTTGACCATTATTTGTTGTTATATGGAAGGTTTTCCTGTGTATTTTATCATTTCTGGTGTTGACAATTTGTTTTTTGCGTTCAGATGAGGAAATCCTAAAGGCAGTTGCGACCAAGTTTACTACACCCGAGGGTAGTAACGCCAACACGGTGGGGGGGGGGGCTTAATACATTGCTGGATTGGGGGCAGATGTCCGCGGAAAAACACCCGCCCCCTCCTTTTCACCGCCAAAATCCGTTCAGAAGGGGTACTCTATGAACGCACATTTTCAGAGCCACCCCGCCGGATTTGCATAATAGTGCCCCCCAACCCAACTCGGGTCAGTGCGTCAGAAAAGACGAGCACAAGATGAACCAGACGATGGTGGACTGGACAATGCCAGTAGATATGAGACTCCCCCCCCCCCGCTGGGTCGTCAAAAACTTGGTGGATCGCCCAGTCGCAAGTTTGTTCAGAGCCCCCCCCCCACCCCGCCCCCTCCCGCCCCGGTCGCAAGTTTGTACCCCCGGCCCCTTTTCAAATTCCTGGATCCGCCCGTGCGACGTAAGACGGAAAATGGATTAATTTGCCCTCTTCATTTTGCTGGTGCGAAGAATGGGGCAGTTCTTGTCTTTCCAGACAACATATCGTTGTGGTTGAAAACTTGAAGCTCCCACTCTACTAGCATGGGGTGTGAAGTCCCGCGCCGGAGACTCTTCAAGGTACTAATTTAAAAATCACATGGGGCACAGCAACTCACACGCAAAATTGGAAGAGCTAGATACTGCACTGTGGCTACAGAAGCCGATGACCGAAGCAGACAAGGGAGTCATCCTGCTATATATCCGAACAAGCCTTGCCTATGACAACACTGATCGCTTGGAAGAAATACGAACTGGTGGAGGAACCTCACATCGAGTTAATGACACCATACCATTAGCGCACCTGCCATGCAGTGTACGAAATGCTGATGGCATCATATATGATTGTGTATGGCACGTTATATGAATATTAATACTATACTATAATATATTATACTATTAATAACGTACATGATAACTGTATGGTGATACACGGGCGCATTATGACGTATAGAGGGTAGATAACTATACTGTAACAGATATGATATCTGTCTGGTGATAGACGGGCGCATTATGACAGATATAGGGTATATAATTATACTGTAACGGATATGGTAGCTGTCTGGTGGTACACGAGCGCGTTATCACGGATAGATCCATGGTGGTATTTGTTGCAAAGTGCAGAAATGATATAAAATTAACATGAACATAAATTCTCGGATTATTTTAATACGGAGAGAAAGCATATTGATAATAGACAACTTTACAACCATCTGCGGGAAATTAGATGCGGTAACACGATATCCTACCATCCTTATTTGAAAACCCAGATTAAACAAATTATGTCTCACATTAGTAAATAACGAATATAAATATGAAAGATAAACAACTGGTTACAAGTCAACGATATGTGCCTAAATACAGCTAGAACAAAATAATACTGCATTCTACACGCTACACAAGCATTCAGTGGGAACATCTCAGAATATTGATTATAGGTTACTATGTCTGTCAAGCTCAATATTGCTCTGCTGGTAATGCAGAAAAGATATAGTTGCTTAGCATTAAGTGCTTCTGCATTTGTAACTTCCGCGTTTGCCTTTCCAACGCTCTTTACTTCTGCGTTTGTCACTTGTCACTTTACCTTCACAGTGTCATTTCCGCGATTGTCACTGCGCGTGACACTACAGCGTTGGTCTATTCGGCGTCTGTTACCCGGAGAAATAGATTTACACATTTGTCACTTTCGCGATACAGACTCCGGCGCTTGTCGCTTTTGCGTTTGTCGCTATTGCGTTTGTCAATGATGCGTGTGGAACTGTGCATCCAACAGTTCAACGCTTGTCACTTCGGTCTTCATCACTTTAAAATGTGTCACATCACAGCCTGATACTTTTGCTGCGGCCCTTCGGCGTTTGTCGCTTCGGCGTTTGTCGCTTCGGCGTTTGCCGCTTCGGTGTTTGTCGCTTCAGCGTTTGTCGCTTCGGCGTTTATCGCTTCGGCGTTTATCGCTTCGGCTTTTGTCACTTTTGCATTTGCCACTGAGATTCGCGCTCCGGAATGTGTTATTGACAACTTGGTGAATAGGTCAGCCAAACGACTGAAACCTTCCAATCGACTACACACCGACGACTCAAGTGGGCAGTTGCTTCTGACTCTAACATAGTCATCAGTCACTTCGGTCTCCGTCACTTTGTCATCAGTCACTTTGACATCAGTCACTTTGTCATCAGTCACCTTGTCATCAGTCACTTTGTCATCAGTCACTTTGACATCAGTCACTTTGTCATCAGTCACCTTGTCATCAGTCACTTTGTCATCAGTCACTTTGACATCAGTCACCCTGTCATCAGTCACCTTGTCATCTGTCGCGTGTGATCTGTCTCCTGCCGTTCTGCCCAATAACATTTTTGCGTTTGTCCCTTCCGCGTTTGTCAATTCTGCGTTGATCACATGAGCGTTTGTCACTTCGGTTTTTGTCACTTCGGCTTTCGTCACTTCTGTGTTTGTAACTTCGGTGTTTGTAACTTCGGTGTTTGCAACCTCGGTGTTTGTAACTTCGGCTTTTATCACTTCGGATTTTGTCACTTCGGTGTTTGCAACTTCGGTGTTTATGCCTTCTGGACTTGACACTTTCGCGTTGGTCCCTTTCGCGTCCATCACTGCTATCGGCGCCGAGGAGTGCGTTAATGACGACTCGGGGACAATAATACCCACACGACTGATGCCGTCCAATGGCCTGTCCGTCCCCGGTCCCAAAGTGAAGACGCCGGACCCGGGGGTTAAACCTTCACCCACCATCCACTGTAAGCGGCGAGCATAGGCGCTGCTCGAAGCATTGCTAATGCCTTCCCCTTTGGATGGTTCCCGTCTCGATGGGTTTGTGCTCCAGGTTGCATGGTGTGATTTCGGCCTTGTGACGTCAACATTAAGGTCAGCCATTTCTTGCATGGGTGGCGCCGAACTGGAGGCGGAACTGCCGGCAGTCCGCCATTTTGCTTGGCGGATGCCGTTGGATAGCATGTTGGCACTTGAATTCCAAGTTGCATTATTCGGATTTACCATCAGGGCCACTGTACGGGTTTTATCTGAGAAGAAAACGTGGGCGTTTGCGAGTTTGATGTTACGCTGACCCATATATTGATGAAGTCTGTTCTCGTTTTTAAACAACAGTAGCGTTCCGGATTGACCAATCATCTTGTCACTTATGCCGTCCCCAAGTTTACATGTGGCATCTCGTTTGGGCTCGGGAGTGCACTTCGTGGTCACGTGGTTGCTCGCTGGCCGGTCCGGCTGCCCGCGTGACATTGACGTGACCTCCAAATGCGCCACGCGCTGCTCAATGACGTCCATTCTTTCCTTTAACAAATAAAGTACTCTGGTTTATGAGAAACGTCCCAATGTTAATTGTATTGTGGTAACACGTTTGTTACAAAATATCAAGGTAACTAAGTCAAGAAACAATCGCAAAAAAACGTTCATGTATGGGTGACAAAGGTACTTTAATTAATTCAAAATATACACTCACCGAGAGCAGACTGTCGGTCGTTACCATGGTGTTCGTCGCCTTGGTGCATGTGCCTTGCTGTTTGTTGCCAGGGTGCGTCTTGGTGTGTTTTTTCCGTAATGTTCTTGCGGCTACACAAGTAGCAAAAGTGTTCGCGGATAAAAATTTGAATACGGCTCACGACATCGACAAGTTCGAGGTTGATTGAGTTTACTGATGCTATTGGGGGAGCCTCTGTGTTCGAGTGGTGGGATTAAAAACATATTTGGTCTCACTTATGCTATTGGGGAGCCTTTTTGGCCGAGTGCAGGTTCAACATGCGGTGTGGGTGATCGAACATGGGGCATATCCGGGGCTTATTTCTTCGAAATCTTCAGCCTTTCTTGTCATGTTTTTTACATTTGCTTACACGAGTTGTAATAGTTACTTTATAGCTAAAGTATTGCTGTGAATCTAATTACCTTGTCATCTTCGTCATACGTTTACTTCTCGTGATAAACTATTTGTTTCTCTTACTTCTTTAAATCTATATTTCTAATTCTCACTCCACATAGTTTCTCTACTTACTGATCACGGACATCCTCGAGGACACGTTTTCTCCTTTCTTACCATTGATGAAGGTACGACCCGGGTTGCCTATGACACTGAAGGGATTACGTGGCGACGCGTGACCCTGCTGGTCGGTACCCCCGGGGTTTGTCCAGGCGTTCTGGGGCGTCGGAAACCTTGGGGCCGGTGGGATCCCGATAAAGGGACCAAATGGCCCAACAGCCGGAGTTCCATCAGTGGCAGTGTGCTGCACTATGCGTCCCGGTAACGTTTCGTAATGTGCGAGGCGCAGTTCCTGCACGGAAAAAGACAAGTGTAACAATAGCGCGTGTTACTATTATTAATATTTGAATTTAAATTTGTCGAGTTTGCCTTGCCTATTAACTTCTAACATACCGTATTTGAAGTAAAATGTTTAGCCACATCTTGTGAGCCAGTCGCCTTCTCTACATTATATCAGCATAAATCATGGCCAAATACTATACTGTTTTTTTAATCATTAGGTTCATATTGAAAATGTTTGTGTGTGAGTGATTATGTCTCTGTGCTAATTGATGTGTATTTCTGCCTTGTCTGCACCGTGTCAGTATAAATCGTGGCTAAGAAAGATGGCACGTGCAGCTGGACGGACCGTTTAAATCTATAACCTCAATTCTTTTGTGCGTGACGTCATGTTTCATTGCTTGACGTCATGTTTCATTGTTCTACACCATGTAACTATGACAACGATTGTCTATTGAAGGGGTCGCAGGGCGGTTTGGGTCAGATAACATGACTCTAGCCGCCTTCAGATTTAATGCTATTATACTAGTTAACACGACCATCAACTCGTAATAATATGATGTGTTCAGGTGTTTACGTCGCTGCACATAAAGCGCGTATAATATATATATACATACTGCAATTTGTTTTTTGTTTTTTTATACTAGGGAATGCACATGGCTCGTTTGTCTTATGACGAAATTGGTCAACTAAATTTCTAATGTCTAATGACCCGGATGTCCACTCAGTTCTTGAGTCGGAATTTCATATGCTATAGCGTGAGAGTCGAAACCACTACATCCGCAACGAATTTTGTCAGTGGTGGGCGTTTCAGGTGTTGGAATCAAGAAACGAGGCAGACCCCAGCGCCTAGCGCGGAAAAGGCTTGTTTTCGCTGAGCGGTTGAGTAATCATGCGTGGGACAAGTTCAAACAGTTTTTATTGTGCGTTGAAATGTACTGAATGACGTGTTGAGGGTTAAACTCATAAATACAACGTTATGGTTTCATAACTTTCCTAGAATAGATCACTGCCTTACATTATATTTAAGGACGAGAATTCATACGAATTTGCCACCAATCTAGCATTATAGAAGTCTGAAGTGAACACGGAATGCATTTTCGACCTGTATGGTATAGAAATGTAAATCCAAGCCTTATCATCCATTCTGTACAGTCAATGGGTGAGAGATTCCCGAGTTGTCGCTAGACATGTACCTCTAAGCTGGAGTTCTTGTAAGCGCCCATGGCCGTGATACAAATATGGCGGGTGCTAATGTTCACGGTCACGCCATTCTTCATCATGGTATCCACTCCCAGCATTGGGCGGAACTTAACCATGCTCACCACACCTCCGCCAGCTGAAATGACACGTGCAAATGCCATAACTGCAGCATTCATGCGGATTTACATAGGCAACATGGAGGATAACATAGGTAATAATAACGCTGTTGTTAATGTTTTATCTTCGCTAAAAAAGAGAACAACTACTTTAGCTATCTCAGTTTTGCTGACAAGACCGATCGATACTTATCATCGTTATTTGTCCTCATTGAACCAACAAGTAAACTGAATACGTGGGACCAAGTATATAACTTAATATGTGGAACCCTTTGTTTACAAATATCATTATTATTCTAATTCTTATTCTTATTATTCGCGTCTTAAATTTTACCTATTTAATGTTGTCCGAAAAAAAGCTCAGTCTGTAATCACGGTACATATATATTGATATCACTGCGTATATGTTAATGGGGGGTGGGGGTTATGTCTTTTCATTTTCTGGATGATTTTCGTTCTTCAAAAACAAATACAAAGGATAAGGGTGGGGGTTGGGATCAATGATCACTAGGGAAACACCCGCCATTGCATCCGCAAAAGACACAATAACACCCAGACAACGTCGCAATCACTTAATGCTAAGCAACTATATCTTTTCCACGTGACCAGCAGAACAATATTGAGCTTGGCTGTTTTAGCTGTCCTTAGGCACAGATCATTGACTTTTAACCAGTTGTTAAAAAAGGCATCCAAATTAGACACTGACAATCATGGCAATATCTATGGAGGTTAATTATTTGAACACTTTCGATATCAAATTAAAAAATATAGTCAATGGCTGCAATTTTGCCAACGCTTCAGTCTCAGATGGGCACATGGATAGAAATGTAGACTTCTGCTGTGAGGATTCGGAGAAAAAAGGCGAAAAAAGAGAGAGTTTGGGCGGCACATATGAATACCTAACTATGTGTGGCTACCCCCCCCCCCTCCCCCCTCCGTAGCAACCAACTCAATGAGATTGCGTCACCCGTAGGGTGAGATGACGTGAAATGTAAACTCCGGAGTGCGTCTCCGGTTCACTACAATGACCGTGACCTTAACAACTGACTTGACTGTGACTTTGACCTGTGACCTACGTACACCGTTAACGAACTTGATCGATCCATGTCGGACAACGGATATCGATGAGTAAATTACGACAACATGTTGCGTTTTGTGGCTTACACAGAGTGCACAGACACACTCTGTGATCCAGATTTGACCCCTGAGATCCGTATTTGGCCCCCAGATCCAGATTTAACACCTTGTATCCAGATTAACCCCCTCAGATCCATATTTGATACCTCAGATCCATATTGACCCCTCAAATCTGGCAGCTCTGAAACTGTCGCTATAGTATGCATCCTCTCAATTACTGGCCCCATCCTAAAAGTAAAAGTCACTCTTCGGTTTCGCCCCCAGGTTCACCTATAACACGCAACGATCTCACTCGGTGGACAGCTGAAACCAAACTGCCCGCTTATTCAGTTTCGGTCTACATCCCTACCATGCACTTTAGTTTCATAGCAACCAACCCAGCCATCCCACCACCCCAGCTTGAACCCCCCTCCCCCGCCCCCCCCCCCACAACAGTAGGCCTACACTGGCACTGCGGTCGCTGTCACCGCTCGCGACAGTCTAGAGCCTCGCTGTTATGTTGTTATGATTAGCAGATTAGTGAGCCGCGCTGTGTTGATATCTTGTTTGGATAAGCCAAGTGACGAGTCCCCTGACACACAAGTCCCCGGCCACACATCACGCGATTGATGTCGGCCAGCTGTTCTTAATACTTAATAGCTTTCGTAGGGTCCCATGTTAAAGATTGGGAATGTTTTGTAGAAGATTCCTGTGACCTTGACCTTTGACCTACATACCCCGCTAACGAACTTGACCGAGCCATGTCGGACACCTATCGATGTGAAAAGTTACAGAATGAAATGTCGCGTTTTGCGACCTACAGACACACACACAGACATACCAACGTACTGATAGATGACGAACAATCACTCCAATGCCTACCCGTGCATGGTCACGTAGCCTACCGCAGACTGTCCTAGTTCCCGCCCCCCCCCCCCCCCTACAGCGACAGAACCGGTGGTTAACGGCAGACCACCGCCATTTGAAACCAACTCGTCGCGCTTACTAGACTGTAACCTGGAAGAAAAAAGAAACATCCCACCACGCCACCCGGTTACGCGCTACTGCCCTACATCCCCGATCCCTCCCCCCTCCTCCCTCCTGCCACGTGTCGTTTGCAACCAGCCAGCTGGTTATTGTTTTTTTCCGAGACTATGTCCGGGATCAGCAATGCTGCCGTTGGTGAATGGGATAAGTCAGATGGGGTACGGAGTTAGTGGTGGCCCGGGAGGGGCGGGGGTACTATTATACAAATCTGGTAGGGGGAGGGGGGGGGGGGGGGTTCTGCGTGTGCCTTGATACCTGAGAGCGGATATTTGCGATGAAAAAGATACCCCTATAGTAATAATATCTATCTATAGAGACGATATTTCAAACTTGCGACCGGAGGGGGGGGGGGGCTATGGAAATGTGCGTTCATAGAGCGGGTTGCCTGGAAAAATACCCCTTCGAGCGGATTTTGGCCGTTACCGCGGAACTCCCCCCAAACGCAGCAATGTATTAAGTACCCCCCCCCCCCCAATGTATTAAGTACCCCCCTTCCATGTATTAAGTACCCCCCACCCAATGTATTAAGTACCCCCCCATGTATTAAGTACCCCCCCCCCCAACCCCCCGCGGGTGGTGGTCGACAGTAGATCGAGTTTGCGTCACTCGTACGGTGAAAATTACGTAAAATGTAAAATGCGGATTATGTCTTCGGTCCACTACAATGGGCTTGACCTTAATAATTGACTTGAGTGACTTTATTTGTGACGTATTGAGCCCCTCAGATCCAGATTTGACACCTTAGATACAGATTGACCCCTTAGATCTATATTTGACATATTTGATACCTCAGATCTATATTTGACATATTTGATACCTCAGATCCGTATTGACCCCTCAGATCCGGCAGCTCTAAAACTGTCGCTATAGTGAGCATCCTCTCAATTGTTGGCCCCATCCCAAAAGTAAAATCATTCTTTAGTTTCTCCCAGGCTCAACGATCTCACTCGGTGGACAGCTAAAACCAAACTGCCCGTTTATTTAGTTTCGGTCTACATTTCTAGTTTCTACATCCCTACCATGCACATTAGTTTAATCGCAACCAAGTGAATCATCCCACCACCCCAGCTTGAACACCACCCTCCCCTCCCCCGCCCCGCCCCCCACAAAAGTATGCCTACACTGGCACCGCGGTCGCTGTCACCGCTCGCGACAGTAAACTTAATTAGCCCACCACCCCATCGCGCTTTGTTATGATATGATAAGGCATGCCGTGGTATGGGGGCCCTGACAAGACACCAGGCTATAGAGATGGACCGGCTGTTCTTAATAATTAATAGCTCTCGTAGGGTCTTATGTTAAAGTTTAGCATTTTTTTGCAGACAAACTAATTAGGCGATTTGCAAAATTCAAAGACGTGATACAAGATACCGACGGGCTCAATACGTGACATAATGTGCAGCGTCATTAAATGAACACTGTGAACGTTATAGCGACTTTCCCGGTTTTTGGTCCTATCTACCAATGGTTAAGGAACAAACAAAAAATTCCTGTGACCTTGACCATTGACGCACATACCCCGCTAACGAACTTGACCGAGATATGTCGAATATCTATCGATGGGTAAAGTTACAGAACAAAATGTTGCGTTTTGCGACCTACAGAGCGCGTACACACACACACACACACACACACACACGCACACACAGACTACACGGCCAATCAGAGCTTCAGAAGGAAGACGAAAATTGTGGTTATGGGACCAATTCGACTATGTTAAGACCCATTCCATGACGTTGGCATGGCACGCCGTCAGTCATTTGACGTATCGAGGCTTTATAATGGGCTTGGCCATGCTAAAGGGTGATTATTTACTAGCGTCCAAACCACGGCTTCGATTTTGATGCCAGTTGGCAAACATGATGCCAGTAATATGGGTACATATTCCAGTACATATGAGTCATCTACCTGCATTGATGTAGTCACAGCGAATTTTCGGCACTTTTGGCAATGTCAAAATTGATTATCCAATAACTCGAAAGCTATAAATGTGAGGTGAAATCTGTGGGCATATTACTTTTGCGCCTGTCTCTGAAGAATACATAATAATCCCACCACCCCAGTTTGAACCCGCCCGTCCCCACACACATATTCGCACCGTGGCCACTGTCACCGCTCGCGACCGCCCACCCCCTCAGCGTACTGTTGTTATTTCTCTCATTCGCAGAGAAGTGAGCCGCGCCTGGATATGACAAGCCATGCCATGGTGTGGGACCCTCACTGTTACTGCGCGATAAATCGGCCACCTGCTCTTACTAGTAATGCTGAGTCGCATTCCTTCATGATCCCAATACTTCAGTAACATTAAAATACATTGAAAGTTGTTTTAATTACTATGTAAATCCCTAAATCCATGAAAAATATATATATATATTTACATATAAATCAGTCCGTTACGTTTCAGACACAACGTGAACCTAATCGCCGCTGTATGATATAGCTATCAATCTATAGACAATCGTTGCCATAGTGACATCTATGTTATATAGGGGGACCCTAGTTATACACGGTTCTCCAAGTCCACGAGTGTGTTTACTTACCTACAACAGCGGCCATATCTACAAGAGGGCGAAATCCAGCTGTGTAGCACTAGTGTATATGTAGGTCAGCTGGACTAGCTGAAAGCAGGCTGCTCGCGAAGAGACCGTCTCGGCGCTTAGTGGGTAGGCCTACCACGGCGTATGTAATAACTTTGAGACGAACCAATAGATCCGTACACATCACCACTTGAATATTTGTCTACGCCAAGTTATGAGTATATCCGTCGGCTGTATGGTCCACCACTGTCACTTGACAACGAGTCTTGTACATATGATAGGCTTGCGTCTCGCCCAATGCAAACATACTAGTGAACTAACAGGCCAGGAGTTCTGGGCCAAGGTTCCCTGTGTGCGGCGTTCATATCTGTGCGCAATGACGTCACTCTCAGGATAGGTTTTGTTCCTTTCGTTATCGACTGTCTGGCCATGTGAGTCAGTCGGAGGCTATGGAACGGCCCGGCACGACACGGGTGCACCTGAAAGGCCCCACGAAGGCGTCGATAGATCTGGAAAGATCTATTTTCAAACATACGGGAAAACCCGACCGTGTACTCTTCTGATTTTGACAAATAATAGGGCCTATAATTCTGCTTATTTTCAGCATTCTCGCATTGGATACCTTGGCCATATGTATGAAATGTTGTACTAAATGAGAGTTCTAAAGCGTGCAACTGGATCAATAACTAGGGCCATCAACAATATTGCAGTCCAGAAATAACTATTCAAGAGATACAAAACTTTCTTAGTAACACTAAACCTGGAAAAAGACCAGGTCTGCATGGTTATCACTCGAGTTTTATAAATACTTCTGGGAGAAGTGGCAAGGGACACTTTTTGACTAGAAGCATTAAGTACAGATATAATAATAATATAATAACATCTTGATATAAAATCAAGATCGCTATCGCTACTAGGTGAAGTTACGGGGGTAAAAACTTTACTGGTCCCTGATTCATTTTCTTTCATTGCTACCAGCGTCTAGGAAAAACGAAGAAAAGATAATGGATTTTTTTATTTGGGATGACAGGTGGCCCACGATAGCGCCTCGTCTATTGGCATAAACTATACAAACGGATAAAATGCATTCATGCTCTGAAAATCACTTGGATAAAATGCTTTGACAAATGTGAGGGGGACGAATGCTGGCCCAGACTTGCAACACATATTCTATCAGAATGTAACACGGATCTTATTTGGAGACTTGATTCAATAAAATTTATAAGATATTCCAAGACCATTCCACACAATGCTTGTTATATAAATAACATATTAAGCAAATAAAGACTTTGTGCAAAATAACTAATATCTGATCTGATAAAGGTAAGATGATAACGTATGAAACGTTCATAAATATAGGGGGGGGGGGTATATTTTCCGATCTCCGCCATTGGCATCCACGAATTGTTAAAGATTCGCGATTAGGTGTTGGCAATTATTAGGGATCGTTATCCGTACAATTCCTATGAATTACTCGACAGTTGATCAATATTAGATTGTCTCGCCTTCCCAGTAGACCTATCCAGTCATATCGGCTGGATACGCGGGGGGCCAGACGTGTGTGGGGGCGTTATGATAGCATACAGCTCATTAACCTACTCAAACATGTATTTAGCCCAACTTATCAGTATGTCCCATTTCTGTTAAATATGTCTATCCTTCAGTATACTATACTTTTTTAAATGGCGGAAACAACTGCGGTAAATGGGTTTAACGGGAAGTTAAATATGATAAAGGCTACTTTACCTCAGATGTTACCACTAAGCTTAGTGATATCAGGCAATAAGTCCAGTAATCTTCCACAGCCACCCTCATCATCCTTACTTGACACATGCCATGCCTAGAACATATGCGTCGCCCGATTATATACCAGAGCCCCCCCCCCCCCCCCCCCAATTCAGCCCACTCCCACCCCGTGCCTATATGCCATATTTGGGAGACCAACCCCAGCCGGCCGCCAACCCTCTCCCTCACCTTTCATCATCTACCCACGACCTAACCCTACGAACCTTTCATCTTCTACTCACATCCTACCCCTATCCACCTTTCATCTTCTGACCGCGTCTTACCCCTGCGCACCTCCCCCCCCCCCCAACCTGTGCCCCTGGACCAGAATTCTTACAACTGCTGACAATACTACAATAGGATAAAAAAAAGTACCATAATTGGGACTGGCGACATGTAGGCTCTTCTCCCCGTTGTCACAGTCATCGTCGTTTTTTTTTTCATTTTAGCCATACCTGGTGGGTATCTTAGTTAACCTGGGCCAATGAAGGAACCCGAGACTACGATACAAGAGGAAAAAAACGCCCCCGAACACAGGATGGGATACAACCATTGCGCCACCAGTCAGGAGCGCTACCTCGTCACTGCGGCGGTTCCTCTTGCTTTGAAAGATGTCTTACCTGGGCAAATCCTATTGCTGTCGCGCTTGATGGATTTTGGATTCCAGCCAATGAATTGGCCAGTACGTCAGCCGCTTGCAGGCATTTGCTCGGTTGACCTTGGAGACTTGATTGAAGACTTGCCGCATTCACGTCATACGGCGCCTATTGGTCAACGCAGTCAATGTCGATGTACTCTATTATCGCTCTCTGCTACTCGGCTGAGGTATTATTGGTATCTAGATCCGGGCACTCAGACCTCCGCCACCGAGAATGATGAAGCACCATCTAGCATTCAGCAACCTCCACCGACAGCGCGATACAACGTCCCCCCCCCCCTCCCCCACCTCCCCATACACACCACACCATAACCATCCTCCCCCTTCCTCGTCCTTTCTCACCGCCTCCCCCCCCCACTCACCTCGCGTCACCTCACGTTACCTAGCCACCATACACCTCATTACGCTCCCCCCCCCCCCACCCCACCACCCACCCCATCCCCCGCCCCAATACCCCCATGATAACCAATCACGCTTTGCGGCGACCTTCGAATGGCAAGATCGGTCTATTAATGACCTTGAAACCGTTCGCATCAGCGCGTCCATTGTTGACCATTTCGCTGGCGCTGATGAATGCGGATCCTGCTATCCGGTGACAGTCCAGGCAGCGAGCGAGTCTCCCTTATACCAATGGACGCCATTAGCAATAACATAATTAAAACAAATAACAGAAAATAGCAATGTATGACTGGCTGGTATAAGGATTTAACCGCTGGAGAGAAGGATCGAGGGTAGAGCTGAGCCACGCCACAGGGAGTTGACCCCTTAATTACTCTTTTCGAAAGATTGGCAAGCATTTCCGGTACCATAATCCGCGTGATCGTATTATGACTTTCATTGAGTCTGAACAATTGCAAGCCGTACATGTACTACATACGATAACGTGCGGACCTCGACCTCAGCGGTATATCATTGTACATGATCGCCATTTAGTGCATCTTGAATGGGTTTTAACAGAGGGTTTCGAGACACCGCCTCCAGTGCCCCCTCCCCCCCCCCGTACACCGCCCCCGTCCAACGCCCCCCACCCCACCTTACACACAACCTGGGGACACCACTCAGTGGGTTAAAGCGCTCGCATTGAGCGTAGAACATAGTTTCGGAGCGATAGTAGTGCTTTCGGGTGGGTGGGGGTGGAGAGGGTTGGAGGGGATAGGGGGTGCCTGATACGTGATAGGATACTTTAATGGTGAGAATGAGGGTCTCAAAGTGGCCATAAATATGCACAGACATTATTGACAATTGTGGTACGCATTCCTCCTTGCGCGTTAAAGAAAATACGACCAACTGTTGCCACTGAACTAGCCACTTTATGACGCGAAGGAATTTATCACCGCGCATTGACACTGTGCCGCATCAATTCGACCACCACCCCCGTCAACGTCGGCCCCCCACCCGACCTCCTCAGGCCGGATGGATGCAATGAAACAAAGAGGCAGCATCAAGTACCAGCATGTTTCAATTTTGTCAAAGTTTTTATGGCCGTGTTTTTATGACCAGAGCACGGGTTTCGATGGTTTGTTGAATGTCTAAACTCCCGACACACCGCATTAGACGCACACGCATTGTGGGTAATAGTTCCCTTCTCACTGTCATTCCTTTGGGATTCAATTCTACTATGGAAGCAGGACCCCTGAGACTGACCTAGCGTTACCTGAGAACACATGCGATGGTCCACTGACCTCACATCTTTTGCTATTATTTAAAATTAATTTTGTAGAGAGAATCAACTTTTGTAGGGACAAAATGTTCATTTCGTCGACAGAATGAACTTTTGTAAAGACGGAAGGTGCTTTTGTAGACAAAATGAGCTTTTGTAGACAAAATGCGCTTTTGTAGACAAAATGCGCTTTTGTAGACAAAATGCGCTTTTGTAGACAAAATGCGCTTTTGTAGAGACGAAAGTTGATTCTGTCGACGAAATGTGCATTTTGTTTCTACAATTTAAAGTTCATTCTGTCTACAAAATGAACTTTTTGTCTCCGCAAAAGTACTTTTCGCAGACAAAACTTGCTTTTGTAGACAAAACTTGCTTTTGTAGACAAAACTTGCTTTTGAAGACAAAACTTGCTTTTGTAGACAAAACTTGCTTTTGTAGACAAAACTTGCTTTTGTAGACAAAACTTGCTTTTGTAGACAAAACTTGCTTTTGTACACAAAATACACTTTTGTAGAGACATAAACCTATTTGGTCGACGAAATGAACGGGTAACACTTGGCGACCCATATTGAACGGTCTGATCGAACGGACCACATGCATCATGGCGAGCCCCCATTCGCTAGGTGGCGCCACGTAAGCTCCGCTTATACCGCTACTGTCAAGATGATAATGAAATCATCCTAATAAAGTCAGTTACCATTAACCGGATTGACTTGGTGAAGTGACGGGGGTTTACAGCCAAGACGTTCGTCACACAGTGTCAAGACTATTGGGTGCAATCGGTCGGTTGCTTGTTTGGGTGACAATTGATAGTGTCAATTTGCGAAACGGGAAAGGGTCATGCAGAAATTAACCTATTGAGTGGGCTCAGACAGGGTCAGACTGGGAACAGATTGAGGTCAGCCTGAGGTCATATGGACTGGAATCAGAGTGAGGTTAAACTGATGTTAGACTGAGGTCAGACTGGGGCTAGACAGGAGTCATAAAGGGGCCAGAATGGGGTCAAAATGGGGTTAGTAATTCAGTATGTAGTTCTGTCAGAATGCGAAATTCGCTTAAAAGCCTGAGACCTTGATTTGAAAGGAGGAGGACGGGGGGGGGGGGGGGGGGTAGGCATATCTTAGGGTCTGAACGGTGGGCACAAGCCCCATGTGCCCCCTCCCCCCTCCCCCTGGACACGCTCATGATGGTAATCCGTGAGAAAGGTCACATTTTAGGCCACAATTATTTCCAATAAGACGATATTAAGGTCCCAGTAGGACCACAATTATATATTTACGTATTATATATTTACATTCTTCCCTTCGAATAGGTCCAAAGTTTCATTAAGTCCAAAGCTGCATTACATTCTAAGCTGCATTAGATACGAATTTTCATTAGACCCTAAGCTGCATCAGGTCGTAAGCTGCATTAGGTCGTAAGCTGCATTAGGTCGTAAGCTGTATTAGATCCTAAGCGTCATTAGACCCTAAGCGTCATTAGACCCTAAGCTTCATTAGACCCTAAGCTGCATTAGGTCGTAAGCTGCATTAGGTCGTAAGCTGCATTAGGTCGTAAGCTGCATTAGGTCGTAAGCTGCATTAGGTCGTAAGCTGTATTAGATCCTAAGCGTCATTAGACCCTAAGCTTCATTAGACCCTAAGCTTCATTAGATCCTAAGCTACATCAGATCCTAATCTGCATTAGACCCTAAGCTGCATTCGCTCCTAA
Organism: Arenicola marina; assembly: GCA_964019135.1. Lineage (NCBI taxonomy): Eukaryota > Metazoa > Annelida > Polychaeta > Arenicolidae > Arenicola > Arenicola marina. The sequence goes on along the minus strand of OZ025250.1, from coordinate 24,656,192 downwards.
GCTACAATATAAATATGCTTCATTAGATCCTGAGCTTCATTATACCCTAAGCTGCATTATATCCTATAAACTGCATTAGATCCTAAGCTTAATTAGATCCTATAAACTGCATTAGATCCTAAGCTGCATTAGATCCTAAGTTTCAGCAGATCCTAAGCTGCATTAGGTCCTAAGCTGCATTAGATCCGAATCTGCACTAGATAGTAACCTGCACTAGATCTTAAGTTTCATTAGATCCTAAGCTGCATTAGATAAGAAGCTGCATTAGATCCGAAGCTGCATTAGATCCGAAGCTGCAATAGATCCTAAGCTTCACTGGATCCTAAGCTGCATTAGATCCTAAGCTTAATTAGTTCCTAAGCTTCACTGGATCCTAAGCTGCATTAGATCCTAAGCTGCAATAGATCCTAAGCTTCACTGGATCGTAAGCTGCATTAGATCCTAAGCTTAATTAGTTCCTAAGCTTCACTGGATCCTAAGCTGCATTAGATCCGAAGCTGCATTAGATCCTAAGCTTCACTGGATCCTAAGCTGCATTAGATCCTAAGCTTAATTAGTTCCTAAGCTTCACTGGATCCTAAGCTGCATTAATGTCCAACGAACGTCCTTGTCCCTCAGACGCTTGTCCTCGTAGACAATACAGCCGGACTAATGTCTCCATGGTGACACGCCAAACAAATAATAACGCTTAGACAGGAACAACAACTGCCACCGGGCGCCCTGGTTGCACCCGCTATGCGATGGCGCGACCGCGGTTTTTCCAGTCTCAAGTTGCGATTTTTTCAAAGGAAATCCGCGGACACGAAGAGGCGCCATCGATTAGGTGTCATCATCAGGATCTGTTGAGAGCCCTTATGGTTTTGCCATCCGCCAACGTGATGAGCTCGCTTTATCTGTTCTTGTTTTTCCGGTCCTGAGTATCCATCTCCCACAAATCAAAATCAAAATCTCCCAAAAGACAAATCTTGTTTGTCTTGATACATCCGCAAATGCAAGTATTGTATTCGGGGCCGATAAGATCATGATGAAAACTCTGGTCTATGTCCCTACGCCCTCCCTCTGACTCCCCCCCCCCCCCAACGCCATACACCCCTTCTACCTCCTATACATACATTAACATTATTGGGAGAGTTTACTCATCCAAACGGCCGTCACCCCAAGGCACAGCGAGTAGCGCGCTCGCCTATTGTTCAGTCAGTGTGCTCCGTTAGGCCAGACGGTATGCGGTTCGAATCTCACGTGAGGAAATGTCAACGTTTCTGCAGTATAGAGACCCCATGTAATTCTTCGTAAAGAGTAAGGTATTACTTTCAGAGACATGGCTCCTCTCTACTTTGTCCC